>CM051834.1:96158732-96256232 GCA_028451465.1 Erethizon dorsatum | reverse complement strand
AGAAAGAGCTTCCTTCTGGACCTAGCCCCCCCACCACCCCCGAAAAACTGGCCCATTCTTCCAAAGAACTCCTTAGCCACCTTCTTGAGTGAAGACAATATTTGCAAGGTTATTTATCCAGAGTTTCTTTTAGATGAAAACAGAAATTTGGTTCCTGCCAGAGCCAGATTGAATTCTGTGGAATTAGCTCATAGGCTGTACTTGGAAAATACTCATCGTGTATCACTTTTCTTAGAGATAAGACATTTCCTTTTCCCCCAAGGTGGCAGGATCTCTAAGTTGACATAATTCTGCACAAATCACTCTGCTGGTGTAACTTAGAGTGTCCCAATTCCCTTTGGACCCTGGCCTCTGTAACTGGGCCATCACTCACTTAGTTTCACCTTATCTTTAAACAAATGTAACCAGAAGGGACTTGTTCAGCTCGCCACCTCTTGAGTGATGTGAATTATTTATATAGTCTTCATATGCATTCATTAAACTGCACACAGCCAAGTGGAGAGGAGCTGTTTGTCTCTTATTCCACCAGAAAGGGAAGAGCACAAGGTTGGGGTGAATAGCAACAACACCCAGAAAATTTCCTCTGGCTTGGTCATGAGGAAGAGAGATCACCTGGGGTTGGTGTCTTTGGCAGGAACTTGGGTAGTAGCTCAGAGAGAGCTCCTGAGGCTCCCACTCCACTAGCAAGGGATGGAAGCTCCAGGGCCTAGCCTACTCTTCCTGGCCCACAGCAGTGAGTCCTGCAGTGCAAGTCCTGAAATGCAGGCCTCACTGAGATGCCAGGAAGACACACAGCTAATAAAAGACATGCAGAAAGAGGCAGTGGCTCCATGGGAGTTCCCTATAAAGACAACCAGTCTGGAAGAATTCCTAAGACAAAGGCATGTTCTGGTTAATTGGGCATTCTAGCTAATAAAGATTTGCCACATGATGCTGCTCAAAGAAAGAGACTGGGGCTTAAAAATGTTGAGCTCCAGGCTCCCTGGGCTTCGTCTGTCAAACGAACATGACACTGTCCACTGTAAACAACTGGAATGAGCCAGAAGTGGAGTAATCTACCCAAAAGTGTTTTCTGAGTTGTGGGATGCTACATCCTTATCAGCTATCATTCGTATCATTGAGTGGAAGATTTGAAACAATAAAACTCAGGGACTATCTTCTTTTCCCCAACCCATGCCTGTGCTTGCTCATTTTCCCATGGGAATTTAGAAAGCATTTTCCCCACCCCCAGGCCTCTATTCCTCACTGTGCATAGTAATTAAAGCCGTGTAAACTTCCTGGGTATTTGAGATTTGTTTGGGATTCTGGTCTAACAAGAATTTTTCTCTGATTCTCATGGGGCCCAAGTATATGCAACCTGGAGGGGAAGATACTGGGAATCACATAGTCCAGAAGGTTCACTATGTCTAGGGTAGAGCTGGGGGAAGCCCAGGGCTTTGAGGTCCCTGGTAAGTTATAAAAGACTCTTCCTGGAAAGGATAGCAAGGCTAAAGCAATCCTAAAAACCTCAGGGTAATCTAAATACCTGGAAGAAAATTAAGGGTAGAGAAAAGAACTTGTAAATGATCCAGACGACCTCCAGCCCATTGCCTTGAGCTTCCCCTTGCACTGCCATATCTCCAAATGCCAAGTGGACTGAGGAGAACAAGGCAGTCTCCGCAGGTTAGAGGCTTGGCCTGGTGAAGTTGCTGGAGAATGACACATTTTTTCCCAGGAGTAGAATAAACTGGGTTCTTACACACCTTACCTCTGCTGTATGGTGCTTCTGAGTGGATGGATGTTTAGAATACAGATGCTTCTAGACCTATGATTGGTTATATCCAGATAAATCCATAAATTGAACCATAAGTCAAAAATATACTTAATACATCTAACCTACCAAACACCATAGCTTAGCAACATGGTACACTGTAGAGTATCAGTTGTTTGCCCTCATTGTATGATTGACTGGGAGCTGCAGCTTGCTGCTGCTGCCCAGCATTATAAAAGTAGCATACTGTGTATCACTAACCCAAGAAAAGATTAAAGTTCAAAATTCAAAGTATAGTTTCTATTAGTGTATATCACTTCTGCACTATAATAAAGCCAAAAAATCCACAACTCTAAAACAGTTGTAAATTGAGGACACTCTTCCATCTTGGTTAAGGGAGGAGGCCTGACATTATTGGAATCTCCCTGCCCCTGTGAAATGATCTGGCCTCAGCTTCTGCTATTTCAAGGCATTCTCTCAAAGGCAATAGGAAACTTTTAAGATATTCCAAGCAATCCACTGATATGATCAAATACTGTATAGGGTGTCTACAGACATATGCTTTTTGGTCACTGTGAAGACACACTCTCTATACCAGATATCTCGAATTCAACTTTCTATAAGAGCCAAGTGTATGAACAGATGAGTGAGGGGCCCAGGCAGGATCTGGCAAAGAATCCACCATCCCTCGATGGGATTGCAACCCTCTGAGTCCTGACCTTTCTATTATTTTTAAGAGAGTTCAAGATCCAACTTCCTATATGATGCCACCTAAATTTCACACATGTTCTATTTTAAATGACTTAGGAACACAAGGTCAAGTGAAACTTACCAGGAGGTCACATTCCATCACAAACCATAAGTTTGCCAATTACTTTTGGTTTTATGTTTTGAATAATACACTTTTCGTAGCTTATGTTTTATTCTAACTTCTATATCAAGTAACCAGCTGGTCCCAGTTTATCCAGAGCTTTCCAAGTTTTAGCACTGAGTTTTAGTCCAACATCCTGAGAACTCCTTGTTGCCCATCCAACCAAGGCAGCTGGACACCCTGCTCGCTGAGAGAATTTGACAAGTTTTGTCAGTTGTTTCTGAGAGGTGATGACTCACTAGATGAAGTATGGAAATATTCGTGGAGTCAGACAGTATTTGGATTTACTCCTTTTCTTCTTATCACCTTCCTAAGACCTCAGTATGCTCCTTGGCTTCTCAGAGGCTCAGTTTGCTCCTCAGTAAAATGAGAATATGAATGGCATCTCCTTCTCCGTGTTGGTGAGATTATGTAAGACCCTAAACAAAGTGTCAAGCCTAGTGCAGAAGGTTAGAGTTGATGGGATGAAAAAGTTCCAATAGGTTTAATGCAAATGCTTCACCTTACAATATTGTGTTATACCTCTAGGTAGAGCCATGCAAAAGCCTCCCATGTATTTAAGAAGAAAAGAAAGTCTGGTGCTTCTGCTTGCCTGTGTATTGCTCCTGACAAGAACCAAGTCTGCCAAAGCATGGCCTCATGTTGACCGAAAGTTTTTGTTCATAATGTTTTGTGATCTATTTCTCAGCCCCCACCAATTACCATTAGAAAAGGGAAAATGTCATGTAGACCTACTAGATTTCTAAGGCGTTATTTGGAATTGTCAAATCCATATTACAGGGCTTTCAAACTCTGTATTGAATAAATATCAAATTCCCCAGAAGACAGAAATGGTTCCAAAGAGATTTTCCCTAGGGTCCCAAGATCTGTAAATCGAGATAATTCTACACGGTGCTGCCCAAGTATGGAAATTACCAACAAAAGAAATTAAGAGCAGGAACCCCGTGATTAGACTAATGCATTGATCAAGTTATTCTTCTCTGTTTCACTGCCAGCATGGCACATAAATAACATGTGGGCAATTACCGTGAGTAAATTATATGTGTTTTATAACCTTCTGTGAACATTTTTCCTTTAAAAAAACACAACAAAACAAAGCAAAACAAAAATATTCCTCAAGGGAGTTGAATATCAGAGAAAAGAATAAAACATATTTTTAAAAGTTTTTGTGCATTGGAGAACAGAGCTGGGCAAGGTGGGGCCCTCTCATTAACAGTGGTTCAGCTGGAGTCTGGTTTCCTAAATAGCTTTCAGGTGAATCTCTCTCGAACTCATTCCCCATCTTGCACGTAATTGTCCCTTAGCTTTGCATCCACCTCTCATTTTCTGTCATCTCTATCTTTTTTTGGGGGGGGGTGAGTACCGGGAATTGAACTCAGGACCTCACACTTGCCAGACAGGTGCTGTGCCACTGAGCTAAATCCCTGGCCCCTGTCATCTCTATCTTTATGTCTCTTCCTTTACATTTTTTTCCCTCTATGTCTCTGCCTCATGTTATCTCTCATTCTACTGAGGATTGGGAAGATTTGACAAGAGAATAAAATCCTGTTAAACCCAATAATGCAGTAGCAGTCTCCAGACAATAGTCAGTGGATTCATGGGGGTGATGATTGAGGTCACACTTGCATCTTCTAGGCCCCACTCTTGCCTCAAATCCTGCCATTGCAGGAAAGAGCCTTCAAAGGGCTGGCTGCACAGTCAGCCCAGGCCAAGAACTCACTAATGGAGCAAGCTTGTCCTTCAGTTAGCCAATACAGCCCACCACTCCATGCACCACCCCACAGAAATTTCCCAAGGAGGCCACTTTGCTGGGCACTCTGCTTTGGCATACATGGGTGGCCATCTTTCTTCAGACTGCTTGTCCAAGCTATAGGCTGCTTCTCCTTCCTCCATTATGATTTCATGCACACATCTACCTCTTCTGTCCTAAATTCTTCTACATTAGCCAAAAATGCTAGGTTGAACATGTGCTCTCACAAAGCTGCCTAGTGAGGGAGACAGACAAACACACAATGCCGCAAGACACCAAGTTGTAGGTTTAAAGGTCCAGAGCCCCAACAGGACCTTTCAGCCTACTTCATGGAATCTGGGGTGGTTCATTGGAAGTAGTAATGAACAAGGTGAGGTTTGAAGGTTAAATAAGCGTATTCCAGTTCCTCATCCCAAATGAAAACAAAATAATACAAGCAGAGGACAAAGAAAGCGACATTTAAAGCAGAAAGTCCACCAAATGTGCCCTTTGTGAGACTTTTCTAAATCATGGGACCTTCCTCCACTCTGTCCCTCCCTCCTGGTCAGTCAAAGTCCCAAAGCTGACCTGCTGCTTCTCTCGCTGTGAGAGCCTCGTGTTCTGGGCCATGCTGCCAGACCTCTCACCCAAGGCTGAGCACAGCAGGGCCTCCCAGAAGAAAACAAGGTGACTTAGTGCCAAAGTAAACTAAGGTTTCTTTCTCTTCACAAAAGCTTTTTCACCATTTTCCTCACAATGTTAAACATCCAAACCATTTGACCAGTTTTGGAAAAATATAAGTACTACTGAGCTTTCAGAGGCCACTGCCTCAATGGGATCTGTGGCCTGGTCGCTTACCCTAGAGGTCTTGCTTGGAAGCTCCCTGAGGGTGTGGATTTCAAAAGGAAACCAGGCTTAAATAATGACTTGGCCATTCCCTGTGTATGGGATTCTTGCAATCAGTTGTACTCTCCTCTCTGAATTTTTTTTCCCTCATTCATAAAAAGTGTGCCATGCAGAGCTATTCATAATAGCTAAGATATGGAACAACCGAAGTGTCCACCAACAGATAAGTGGATGTGCATGGAATATTATAATATGTAGCCATAAGAAGAAGGCATCTCACCATTTGCAACAATATAGATGAACCTGAAAGACATTAAGCTAAATGAAATAAGCCAGACAGAGAAAGATAAAGACTGCACATTTTCACTTATACAAAGAAGCTAAAAATATTGGACTCATAGAAGCAGAGAGTGGGATGGTGATTGCCAGGAGCTGGGGGAGGATGGGTGAGGGATCTGAAGATGTTGGTCAAAAGGAACCAAATTTTAGTTATAAGAGGAATATTTGCTGAAAGAGTAGATCTTAAGTGTTCTCACTACCAATGCACACACACAACAGTAACTGAGATGACGGATGTGTTAACTAATTTGACTGTGGTGATTATTTCACAGATATCCATACATCAAATCATCATGTTGTACATCTCAAATGAATAAAATTGCTTGTCATTTATACCTGTAGAGGTGAGAAAATGATTATTAAATTAATTGTGACCATAGAAAAAAATTCAATTAATTTTTTAAATGAAATCAACTTAAAAATTAAATGAAATAATTTTAATTGTGATAATAAAAAACACATAGGTGACTGTAACAAGGGAGTTAGATGGTGTCAGTGAAGCACGTGGTCCAGCTCCTGGTGCACAGTGGAAGATGACTGGCACACATATGTGGGCTTCCTTACCTCTCCTTGAACCCATATGCAATTTGCTCACTCTCTGGTAAGATTTGAAGAGGCAAGAAAACCAACAGGGAGTGGGCAGGCAACTTACAGCGCTTCCCAAGACCTCTGCAGGGTCACCAGGTAGCCCTGGGTGTGCCATTTTTTCTTTTCTTCTCTGAAGATGTAGGCTGTGAACCACGCACAATGCACAAATATCCATTTTGTTGTACTTATTCCTCTTGGAGCATCTTTTGAGGTCTATCTACTGAATAAGGAGTTTTCCACCTAGATCTGGAGTTTGTGTTTCCTGCAGGTTGTGGGAGGGTGGGACTCTCTTCCCTTCTTTCACACCTGCACGGAGTTCATCAGCACCCTTGCCTGGCAAGTGCCGCCCTTCCTTCCTTACTGGCATCTGTCATGTCTTTCTGGGGGAGTATATGGAGCTAAATTTTCCCATTTCTCTCCATATATTCTGCCTGACTGCACCAAAATATAAAAATCTTGATTTAAGTATTTTTGTATTCAAGGACCATACGCAAGTGTTCATTTGAAGGTTCAGTGGCATTTTGAAATGAGAACATCATATATAAAGATGTCAGAGATGGAGCCTCCCACAGTGAGGTTGAAAGAGAGAGAGGAACAAAATGAATAGGAGAGTTCCTGGGATCCAAGAAATTTTAACATCTCATTATTTAGATTACCCTACATATAATTTTCCAATATTTGGTATTATAGACTTCTGAAGGTATTGGTTAAAATTACTTCATGCCTGACATCAATTTAGTCGTATTCATTATCTAGCTAAAATAAAACCTTAAAAATAGCTGATTAGAGTAAGTAAGCAATTTTCTGATAAATGCAAATTCTCTACCATTTCCAAAGGAGCATTCACAGTAGACAGAAATAGAAGGGCCAGGGGGTAATGGTCCTCCAGTGTTTCAGCATCCTGGCATGGAGCAATGTGGATTCAGGAACGCTCGTAATGCCTGCAGGATTTGATTGTGTTTGGAATGCACCCAGCTTTCCCCAGCAGTCGGCTGCCTCCATGACAGGCCAAATGCTCCGGACTCCACTCACCCTAATGACAGAGATTTTGGTGTGATCGTCTCGTATACTCATTGCCTTGATTGGTGCTCCCAGCCCTTTGTGAGCCAGTGAACCATAGGCTCAATATGTCCCTGTCTTCTAACGAGCACAAACAGATGCATCTCGGCATCGGATCTGGGCCCTTACGTGGGGTGGACCCCACCTACCTTCTCAGAACCCGGGACCCTCGGCCTGGCTGGACCTCAGAGTCAACACCCCTGGCCTGCACCTCTAAATCACAGCTACCCCCAGGTACAAATCCACACCTGGCACCTGTCTGCAGGAACATTGGCAGGAGATGCTCACATGGGGAATGTGGATTGAAGCAGGAGGAACCCATCACCACACCCCGATGCAGTGGCTCGGCGCAGACGTCTCCTCACCATGGTGTATCCACTTGGAGATCAGCAGGTGGAGGTACACACACTGTGTCACTTGGAAAATTTGGTAAGGTCTTTCCCTGCAGGCAAATAATTTCAGCTAACAGAGTTTTCTAAGTATCTCAATTTCCAGAGTTACTCTTTCGGGTCAAAGCATTTTTTTGAAAAGCATTTTGTGCCATGTCCAGATATGTCACCTGGCCTGTCACTTCTGTCCATGCCATGGAGGACAGTGACTCTACGACTCCTTTGTCTGGCTTGTACCCCTATTATACACAGAAGTGTGCTCCATTCCAGTTCTGACCAGGCAAGTGGCACTCAAGGTTATGATCCAAGTACAGCTAGTCTGTTGTTAGACCACTGAACTACTGTTGCCCTGGTTGTCCAAGAGCCATTTCCCCAGTCTCCCTTTGAATCCTTCACCACATTGGTTACCCCAGTTCTCCCCTCAGACCCTTGAATCCCCCATAGTCGGACAGCTAAAAGATCCAGTCGTATGAAGCTGCTTGCTTTCCACCTGTGCAATAGCTGTCACCAGATATTTGGGATATTACCTCTCTACCCTTCATGGAAGAAACAAGGGGTTCACTTTCATTCCTCACCTTTGTCCCCAGAAATCCTAGGCTCCACTGTCCATTTTGTGAGGAATCATCTTAGGAGTGGCCTGAATTACTAATTGGACAATTGTCAACGCTAGATGGGCAGGGCTGAGCCTAACCTTGGGGTGCACAGAACACTTACCTTACAGGATGACCAGCCAACAATGGTCTGGCCACTGTCATCACCGGCCCTCATTTTCAGGGTGACCAGTAGGCCTCAGGGTGGCCGCTGTCATTAGGCAGCCTTCAGCTGCTAATGACAGGGCTGAGAGTAAGTGCCAATGCTCTGTACACTGTCAGTCCTGCTGGGGACAAGGGGAATGGGGTGACCTTGTTCTCCATGGCCACCTATCACTGACAAGAAGACAAGTGCTATGGGGGAGGCCTCCCATGCTGTCACTGCAGAACTCTGAGGTCTGTTCTCGCCCTCTTCCCAGGTCTTACGGTCTTTATTGAGTCTGAAATAATGTCATCAATTATTTTCCCAAAGTGTTTGCCTATAACAAAAACTATACACCAAGAATCTCAAAATAACTTTCAAACAATTGGCTCTGCTGATTTTGAAACTCCTTCACGTAGAGTTTACTCTGTTTCTCTTTCTCTGAGCATGTCTGTTGCAACAACACCTTTGCTAGGGCAGTGAGGATGGGATATTCCACATTTCTGGACTGAGTCAAAGCCAGGGCTCAAAGAAGTGTGTGTGTGACCTTGGGAAGAGGTGGTGGGCCACAACACATCCCTTATCCTCTCCTCTGGCATCTTGTTCTCTTCCCCTTTTGGGGTGTCAGCAGTTCCCATCCCTGTGTATAAGAGTTTGCAGGTAGCCCAAAGATATCCTCTCTAGTGTAAGTATTGCCATCATTCTGGGCATACTCGCCTTTCAGCTCTTTCTCTCCAAAACCCAAATGTCCTTTTTCCATCACTTACCCGCTCCAGACAGCCATGGCTCAAGCTACATGGGCCTGTCCTTCCTGGACCTGCTCCACATCTGCATCTTAAATACCCCTAGTTCATGCTATAAATGTGATCACCTTTCCCACTAGTTTTTGCTCAGTGGATCCAAGACTTGTGTTCTCAGCCTTATCGGTCTCTCGAGCTCTCAACTTCTCCTTTCTCCCTCCCACTCTCCTCTTCTTTCTTCCCCATCCAGGGTACAGCACTTCTCTCACTCATGCTTTTCCCTCCAGTGCTCCTGTCTATCAGAACCCGAGCACAGAAGCAGCCCCACCCCACCTGTGCTGTTTCCATCATGCCCATCCACCTGCCTGTGCCTTCTGCACAGCCCACCAATCCTCTCTTTAGCTCAGTCCCAAGCTTCTTTATTACTCAAACTCTTGACTATGTCATCAATTTCTTCACTTTCCTGATGTTGCAACATGTTTTATAGAAAATACAGAAGGCATTAAAAGGAAGCCTCTTTCATCTCTGGCCACTTATTCTTAAACATTAACCATCTTTTCCAGGTGCGGTGGTATGTGCTTGTAACCCCAGCACTCTGAGAAGCTGACGCAGGAGCATTATAAGTTCAAGACCAGATTGGGCAACTTAGTAACTTAGAAAGACTCTGTCTCAGAGTAAAAAGTATGTAAAAGGGCTGGGGATGCAGCTCAGTGTGAAGGTCCTGGGTTCAATCCAGGGTACTGAAAAGAGAGAGAGAGAGGATTTCAGATGACTCAGCCCATGGTCAGCTGGTTCCAAGGCAGAAGCATCGTGGCAAAAGAGAAAAAGCTGCTTAGTTCATGGCAGCTGGAAAGTAGAGCAGGGAAAGAGTGCCAGAGAGGAAGATGTGAAGGACTAGACATAGACCCCAAGGTCACACCTCTGTGACCCATCCAAACACACTCAGAAAAGTGCTTTGTTAGTCCCCTGGGTGGCTCCTGAGCCAATCCAGTTGACAATCCACTTTAACCACCACAGGGGTAGTAGAATACCCATTTATTGTGGCAGTGTTGAGGATTAAGTGAGACAGGGCGTGAAAATCAAGAGCAAAGATCAACACTCAGCGTTCTGGAGTTGTAATACCATTTGCAGTATTAGTATTTAGCAATTAGTAATTGTGCGTTAATAGTTGTTGGTTTTTCACTGAAGTGTATGAGTTCCTTGGTGACAGATGAAGAAGCAGGAGCTGATCAGAAGACAGATCGATCTGTAACATTATCTCTCTTGTGGTCCCATCCATGTGGCCACCCTAGGTGATGTTAACTGGGATCTGTGTTTACATCACCTTAGCCATACCTACCACTCATTTTTTTTCTGAAAATTTATCTCAAAATGCGTATTCCCCAAGGATTGTTCGTACTTATTATGCGTTGCTTGGACTGGAATTTATGACACTGCCAAATGTTTTTGCAAAGTTTAAACTCACCCAGAAAGACTTCGGCACTGGGATGCCTTCTCCTTTATCTGTCTCTGCCAATCAGATGAGCAATAGGATGCCTTCTCCAGGAGGAATGACTTCAAAAGGCTGTCTGGGTGACACTTCCCTTAAACAACGTTAAAGTGAGTCAGAACCACACACACATCATTTCTCCCCCTAACAGACGCACTTGAAAATTAAAAGCAAAGATTGTTGGCAAAATGTACTGTGGCTGTTATAAGAGGCAAGAGGCCACGGAGATTTTTATACTGTTTTAACAGGTCTGATCTCCCCTGAGAGAGCCAGAGGCCCCTGTGTAGACAGAAGGGTAATGATCACCAGGCAGGTCATGGTAGAGAAAAGACAGAGCCCTCAGGCCCTGACCTGAGTCTATTCAAGGTGAGTTTTCCAGGTGAGCTCCAACCTGCATCATCCTGTTCCTGCATCATCTGTAGTAGTGTCTCTCTCTAGGTCCTTACTGTTGTTTCTCAAGAGCCTGAGGGGCTCATAGAATAGAGATAAACAAAAGTCACCTACCTACATTTTTCTTTCAGCAGATGGGGAAACTGAAGGCAGAACAAGAAGTTAACCCTTCAGTAGAGCACAGCTGGTCTGCAGTGAAGTCAGAAACAAAGTCCAGGCTTGCTCCTGAAAGTGGTCTCTTCCACTTACACAGAGGCCTGTCTTTTAGAGGGGACTTCAGGGACAGATTTTTAACTTTCTTCATGGTTTATGTTCCAGAGCGAGCTCCTAAAAACTCATAATGATCAGTCAAAAAAAAGAAAAAAAAAACACACACACACATACACAAATAAAAAACCAAAAAACAAAACACCCATCTTCAGCCAAGTTTGGACAACATCAACTATATCGGCCTCTGAGACTGCACAATAACAAATATCTACATCCGCAGCTGCCTTTTACTGAGTCCTTTCCAGGAGGGAGTCACTTAGCAATTTTTCACACCTTATTTCACTTCGTGAGACAGAATGTACAAAGCAAGTTTAGAATTCAAGACAAATGTTTTTGAAAAACAAAGCTGGATCTCTTCCTAACACCACAAATGAGGGTAACATTTAAATAGATTAAAAGCTTAAATGCATTATACTTTTAGAATTGGTATGAGTTATCTGTTGCTAAGTAACAGACTGCCCCAAAACAATGGACTGAGAAAACATGCATATTCCTTTCCATGGGTCAGTGTCCCTTGTGCCTTAGCTGGGACGCCTGGTGTTTTTCTCACAGGCTTTGAGCATGGTGTCGGCCAGAGCCTCAGTCATCTCAAGGCTCTGCTGGAGAAGGACACACTTCAAAGTTCATGGAATTACTAGCAAAACTCTTCCCTCAGATCCCAGCCACATAAGTCATCCAACATAATAGCCTGGTTCACCAAAGTGTCTGTGAAGAAGGCAATACAGATAGCTAGCAAGTAGGAAGTCACAATCTTTCATGATCTAATCATGCACTAGTACCTCCTCGTCTTTGATGTATTCCATTAGATAGAAGCAAGCCACTACATTTAGCCTACCCTTGAAATGAAGGGATTTCACAACTGTGTGAATATTAGGAGGAAGGGATCACTGGGGACCCCTCAAAGTCTGCCTACCATGGAACTGAACAACTAGAAAGGAAAATGAGAATTTCTATTCAACTGAAGACACTTCGTTAATAAACAATGAAATGGAAGGAGAAATTTGTGATGTCAAAAATGAAGAAAGTTCTACAAATCAATAAGAAGAGGGCAGAATCCTAAAAAGCGAAAAAAGAACTATGGGCTATAGACAATTTACAGAGGAGATTCAAAAGGCTAATTAATAAGCACATAAAGAGATGTTCACATTTATTAGTAAGTAGAAAAATGCCATTAAAAGGAGATACTACTTCACACCTTTTTCTGGGAAAGTAGAGAGCTGGATAATGCCACATGTCGGTAGGCACATGGGACTCTCGTCGCTGCTAGTGGGAATGTAGATTGGAGCAACAAGTCACCTTAGTCTAATTTAATATATGTGTGTGTCATGAGCCAGAAACTCTGCTGCTGGACACATACCCCAAAGAAATCCTCAAATAGGTCAGAAAGGACCCTTTTTGCAGCATTGCATACAGTGGTAGAGAGTTGAAAGGGACCTGGGTGCCCTCTCCTGGGAGAACTGGCAGGCACTGTTGAGCCTTGTGTAGGACCAGAAGCAGCAGGCTGTGTTATTTACAGAGAAGCAACATGGGTGCATGTGAAATCACGGTGTTTCATGAAGTGAAGAAGGTACAGAATGAGGTCAGTTCCTCAGTATCATTTATGTAAGTTAAAATACATGCAAACAAAGCAAAAATGCATATTAAACAAAACTCGGCAGTTTCCTATAGGAATAGGAAAGGTATGAGGAAGCAGAGGGGAATAAACACAGGTTTCCCTAGGAATGCACAGAGAATTCCAGGAACTCCGACAGACACCAAAATCCACCAATGCTAAAGACCTTGTATGAAATGCTGCCATATTTGCATATAACTTACACACACCCTCCCATGTAATGTAGACCATCTTTAGGTCACTTAGAACACTTCACACAATACCTACACATCACTACATTCTTGAAGATTCAGGACAGATAGTACCAGGTACACAGTAAATTCAAATTTTGCTCTTTGGATATTGCCACAATTTTTTTTCAAAGTATTTTTGATTCATAGATCTGAGGATGAATAGCCTGTGAATACAGAGGGCTGACACAGGATTATGTAGAGACCAGTGATAAAAAACAATTCTACAGACTGAGGAGTATGAGACGTAACCCTCTATTCCTGAAAGGGAAAACAACTCGAAGAAAACATAGCAAACACTCACTGCCAAACTCTTCAGCCCATTTGTTAAGTTGCCACTCTTGTAGGCAGGCACCCTATCTGATTTGGCTTAATTGGGTGTTGGGCCAGTTCATCTGACCCCAATATTCCTTTTCTACATCAGAGCTACAATTCTGTGGAATTTTAAATTCCACAATAGTTAGAATTTGTGCCCTTGGCATTGACTATGGAAAATATGGCTTATGATAAATCAACCCACTGACTTGGCAATCAGTTGTTGTTTGCTCAGGAGTCTAGTGTGTGTTTACGTTTGTGCGTGTGTGTGTGTGTGTGTGTGTGCGCACATGTATTCAAATGATAACGATCTTTCTTGGGAATGAATGATCCTAGGGATTGGTACAATTTTCAGAACTACTGAAAGTGTTAATTTGACTACACATGAACTCATATGTGGCTAATAACTTGTCTAAGACATTCAAAATGTCACTTGCATATTTGTTTATTTTATTTTTCCTTATTTTATCTATTTGTATTTATATATTTTTCCATTTTTTCAAATACCATCTCCTAGGGATCAAGACTGGACAGGAAATAAACTTTTGCTTAAACCAACAAAAGGAAGGTATGAGGTCTGATTTGTGGGGAAACACACACATATATGGCATCCGGCTTCCCAAAGAGATTCTAGCTTCAAATATTATCAGCACCTGGCAGAATGGGACTATTTTATGTAAATGGATTCATTATTATTAATTTCTGCCAGTGCTGAACGATTTATGAGCTGCTTTTCGAATGCTTCATGAATCAGAAGGAAAAATGTTCCTTAAAACCAGCATCGATAAATAACAACTTTTATTCATGGATCCCGCCCATGGTGTCTTTTATCTTCAGGAAGGATGGAATGGAAATAACAAAATCACTGTAGGGGTAGGGGTTGGGGACAAACAAGGAAACAAGGATCAAAGAATTGGAGAGGTGGTTCTTGAGACAGCTTCTATGGGCTGTGGAGTGTCACTGGCTGCGATTATCTCTCTGGGGCCTTCTCCTCCCAGAGGCCATCTCCACCTGTCATCCTGGTCTCATTCTTCTGTAAACACAGGCTGGATTAAAGTACCTTCTGACTTTGCCAATTGCAAATGAGCTTTAGCAGATACCCAATCATATTAAACATCTTCATTCGGCAATCAGGCTTTGACTCATCATCGCAAAATAGGTAAAGGCCATACAAAATTAAGTGACAGCCAAAGACACCGACTCCAGGTCTCATGGCCAGAATGACTCTTCTAGGGCTGCTGGCCTACAAAGTAAAGACAGGAATTTAGGGACTGTTAAATAAATATTAAATCTCACATTTCTAAAATGCAAGGCAGTAGCAATGGGGGCTCTTTGGCTCCAATTACACAATATTATTGTATTTGCAGGTTCTGCCAATTAGAAAAGATGGTTAAGTCTTGCCGGATGACTGCCTTAGATATTTCAGGTTTGATAACTATGGAGCAGACAAATATTGAGCCTGGCAAGGTTTTCCCAGCATTGGTACACACAGAGCATTCCAGACTGTTCCTAGACAACCGTGAACTTGCCAATGGTCCCAGGACTTTGTCAATGACCTCTGGCTCTCTCCTGGAGACTGCTATCCAAAGCAGAATTCCCTCTACCATCTCTAGATGGGACCACAGCTAGTAAAGATCCCTAGAGTGTTGGAAGTCCACTGGCAGTCAGCATTGTTCTCCAGAGACGCAATAAATTCATCTATAAATAATCTGAAGCAGGCTGAAGGTGCAGGGGAATTACCACTGTGGGAAGAATGTAAACCCATCTAGACCACCTTGGAGGGGATAGAGGGCCAGCGATAGAAATGGCTGAAGTCATGGGCTACTCTACCTGCCAGCTCACTCCATCAGCTTTTGCTCAGAAATAAACATAAAATGGGAGCCATGAGTCTGCAGTCCCTTCTGGGTCTTATTCCCACATGTCTCTCCTTGGGTGGCCATCTCATGGTGTGTGATTTTAGTGCTTCAACATGTTCATTTTTAATGCTACTTAATCTAGCATTCAACTGCAGAAACAGGGATTTGTTTCAATACTAAAAGACAATTGGAAAACCCCAGTTATTGAAGTCCTGAATGCTTCATAGGGCATTCCCAAAAGGATGCCTTACAGGCTGAGGGAGTTTAATTCTGCAAAAACATAGGGTCTCCCAGCCATGGTTGGTTTTCTACATTTAACACACTTTTACCTCTTAATTCTGCTGTGAAGAAACCATAAGAGTGCCTTAAAAAGAAAATAAATTAATAGATAGCTTTATTTTGTTTTGTTTTACTTTGTTTTGTTTTGCAATGAGTTAACCTGTGATCCATTTCTGGGCAGTAAGTGAACACCACTCTTGTTATTTAAAGAAGAAAAACTGAGATACAAAGAAGACAATTATCCTACGAAGACATGACAGAAAATTGGAACCGAGTCAAGATGATAACTTTGCGTTTCTGAATCTTCCTTCCAGAAATGTATCCATTTAGTTGTTGAGTGCCTTCTGTGTCCCTTGTGCTGGGCTGCAGGGACATGGCCATCAACAGAACTAATAAAGCCCCTGCCTTTTCCCAAGGGGCTTACATTTTAATGGAAGAGATGATGGTGTTAAAGTGCTATCAGGAGATAAAACTGAAAAATGGAGAGTTGGGCATTTTTATAGAAAATTGGATGGTAAAGGAAGGTGTCCAGCTATGTGAAGAGTCAGAAAAGTCCAAATAGAGGAATAGTAATTGGCATGAGCCTGGTATGGTCAGGGGCCACAGAACCAACCCTAGCAAGGAAAATGCTAGGAAGAAGTAAGCTTAGAAAAGCAAGCTGAGTTAAAACATGTGGAACATCTGGAGTCTGATAAGGATTTAAATTTCATTCTGGATGCCACAGGATAATTTGTTAGATGAGTAACTAGGAAGGTTAATTTCAATTACTTTATTGCCATGGAACTTCATTGAAGAAAACACACTCTTTAAAAAAAGTGGGAAGAAACATATTTTCTAACATATTGGCAAGTCCAGTCCTCAAGAAGAGAGAGTGGATTGGCTGTCACTAGGAACTGAGTAAATCACCCATCGCCTTTAAATGTTTCCTCTGGTCTGGTTGCTCCAACATAAGCCAAACCTCTTTGCTACTCAAGACACCAAAGGTTGTCCAACTTTGAAAAAGTAGGGGCTGAAAGAAAAGGCATTTTGGAATTAAATATATGCTTCAATCAGTTGAACTTTTATGTAGATTGACTACAGTGAAAAATTAAAGCTTTGCGTAATCCAATAGAGTAAAATCAAATGCCCCAAATAAATAAATAGTTGTCTTTTTTTATTAGCTTTCCATCACCCCTGGATCCATTTGTATGTTTCATTGTGTCACCTCTCCTTTCATTTGCAATGTTGCCCCTGAAAACTGTTCTGTTTATTTGAGCTTAGCAATCAGGCTTAAATGTACCAATATATATTGTTCTAAAGTGTATATTTTTTCTGTCTACCAAAGACATAGTGACTACTCCTTTTATGGGAAACCAGTTATTAATCCAATAAGTCTGCATGAATCAATATCTTTGTGAAATGACACCATGTTCAAGTTATTTTATGTTATGTTGATGGTTAGCTAATTTTGGAATGGAGACATTTCTTCTACAAACAGACATATTATAATTTAGTGGTGAAAACGTCAATCACTACAGGTTGTATGTCTTTGTCCAGGCAGAAGGGGGCAGATTTATTGAAGGAAATGCAGCTATATATTCCTTGCCACACTCTGACCCAAAACATCCATTTTGCTTATAACTTTCTTTGGCGAAATGACATCAACTGCAATCACTAACAGAAGACAATGCAAGAAGCCATCACTCTGGGGTTTCGATTCAACAGTTTTGCTGCAGGGTAATACCATAACAGCTTCAGCCGTGCACTCATATGATGGCACTTTGCTCTGCTGGTAGTGATCTACAGAGGAAAATTTGCATAATACTAAGGCAATTTGTAAAAACTCATCTCCAAAATACACTTCAGTGTAACTACTATTTCCTGCTACCAAGATATTGGGGTAGATGAAGAATCCATGACCACAGCCCAGGGTATGAGCTATGGATTCTTCATCTACCCCAGAGATTTCTTCTTTCCCTAGACAATTGTCTTTCCCCTGCCCCTCTCACCTGGCTGGTGGTTTAGGACAAAACAAAAGTTTTAAAAAGGGGTAAATAGAGTGAATCTAATAGGCACGGGGAAGTGAGGGGGAAGGAGATGAGAAAATTTGGAGACTCAGACATGGTTATAACTGCTGACAAAGGAAATTCACAGCATGCTTGGATTGAGAGGCATTTTACTATGAGGTAGCCGGTGAGTTTTAACCCAGAAAGTTTCCCCTTCCTGAGTAAAACATGAAAGCATTCACTTAGCGGTATAATGAATTTCTCCTCTAAGCCAAGAGTCACCATCAGAATTAACTATGGAGTAAACATAAGGCCCTGCGTGGTGGATTGTTCCATCCATGGCCCCAGTGAGTCAGAACTCTCACTGTCCTTGCTCGCCCACATTGACCCTGGGCTTGAACACTTGGATTGCTTCGGCTAACAGCTCATCAGCGAATGTGACAACAGCATTGGGGCTGCTCGATTGGAACGCTGTGACTTATGGAAGAATGATAATGGGTAATACCTAAGTACTATTTCTTGAAAATGATTACAACTCTTTACATGTATTATCTCATTTATTCTTACACAGCCTGGGAATCAACTACTGTCATAACACCTATTTTACAGATGAGGAAACTGAGGTACAAAGAACTAAGTGCCCTGTTGAAGGTCATACAACTGAGAGGTGATGGGCCATATGTCAACATGACTAGATGGGGTTTGAGTCCAGCTAACATGACAGCTCAGTGTGAGGGATAACCTCTGAACCCCTCTATAAACTACAGATTCCCTTGGACAATTCTCATCCCATCACTCAATGAGAGTGAGGACGTCACTGTTCTCAGGCAATGGAACTTGCAAAGGTTTCCATTTGCCCATCTCCTTCTCTCTGATCCTTTCTTCAGAGCTCTCTCTCTGTGTTTTTCTCTTTACTTTTCCTTTTTTTTTTTCTTTTTTCATGGTCTTTGGGATTGAACCCGGGACCTTTGCACTGAGCTACTAAGAAGTCTCCCCTTCCCAGTATCTTGCTGAGTTCCCCGAAATCCACAATGGCCAAGTCTGGCTTCTACTTTGATTCTCTTCATACCTAGTGGCCCTGGGGAAATAGTCCCAAGACCAGAATATCCATCAGGGCACACAGCACCTTGTGGTGTCTGGAGGGAAGGATGAGGGTAGAATATTGCATAACTAGCTTCATCTGTAGGTTCAGACAGACTTATGACCTGCCACACATGCTGGTCCACAGTGCCCCTGTAGAGTGTGGAGGTGAGCAGATGGACGGAGGATGGAATGATCTGTGACTCAGAAGGTAGGATGGGGCCGGGCCTACGTGCACTGTCCGTAGCCTTATCTACTGCCCATCTCTTTTGCTAACAAAGTGGTCCTGTCTCTTGATTGGTGTCACAAGACACTTAATTCTTACTTATGCATGGTCCACAGTCCAAGTATGAAAACCAGCACAAGATTAGAAATGAAATCCAGCTCAAGGCTCCACCAATTCAGCAAGTTTTCTCTCAAGCCTGAGTGAGCATCTCTCAGAACTCCTGAGTCCTTTGGAAGAGGTCACTCATTTGCTGGTGAAGGCGATCTGCCCCATGGCGGGGAGTGAAGAGGCTGCCCTCAAACCAGGGCAGACAGCACCCTGCCTTCCTTTGTACCCAGTCCTGAGGCAATTAAGTATATTAGTTGACCCAAAGACACCTGGAATTTTGAGCACTGACCTCCTAACCTAGAGCAGCTGGGGTTTCTGACCTGAGATTTCTGGCTTTCCACTCACATGACAAGTGTTTCGCTGGTTTCTCAAAGGTATTCAAAAGCCCTGAGAGTGCGGTCTAGTATTTCTAAAGAGGCTTCACCCAGCCTCCTTGACCCCAGGAAAGGGCCCATTTGAAGGTAGAGTAGAGGGAAATCTTACAGGTACTCATTCTCAATACTGCTAGGATTCACTTTCCTCTTTTCCTATCTTGGGTTTCCTTTAATGAAATGTTCTCCATCCCAGGCGGGAAAACCATTTCCCTGCAAAATATAAAATCTATTGCTGAGCAGTGCAACTAGAATTAACCTTGATTACCTCAGTAATTTACTAATCAAAACTGGAGACCTGCTAATCAAGCTGGAATTGCCAGCTGCTTGATTTTTATAGTAACATAACCAAAATTGAACATTCGGTAAACAAGGGGTGTGGGTATGATGGAGAGACTGGGAAAAGGCAACAGAGGGACAGGGCCTTCCAGGCTGCAAGAAGTCTGACATATATTCTCCCTTGACCTATAGGCAGGTACAGGAAAAACAGGTTGACAGAAATGCAGAAATGTCTCCTGAATGGGCCAGCCCCTTGGAACACATGCAAGGTGAGCATTGACCCAAACTCAGGTTTTTCACGTGATGGAGTGCCTCAGGTTGGCCTGTTCCAGAAGCCAAAACCTAACCAAAGATACTAGTATGAGTAGTTTATTTGGGAGGTAATCCTAGGAGACATCTCACTGAGACAGGACAGGGAAGCCAGTTAATGTGGGATGTGTTCACGAGAGGCTCACTGCTGTGGACAACTGAAACTCAGCCCTGCTGAGAACTACAAGGGTGTTATGAGGAATGGGACAGAGCAGTCCCAGCCAAGGGTAGAGGAAGATGGAATGGGACAAGGGCTGCTCCTGGGGTTGTTAACTCCCTAGCCCCGCTAGACTGCCTTATTTGCAGGGCTGGGCAGTAAGGACCAGTCTGCTTGCGAGTTCTGAGTACTGTGGGGATGTGGGTGGGGCACTGACTGCATCTAACTGCACCTGCCACATGTGTGACTCTTCTTCCTGGAACTCGACTTCCGTAAGAATCATCAGCCTTTCTGAGACACATCTTCATGAAGAAGAAGGGACTGTGCTCCCCTATGTTCCTGTGCTTTGGTACATGCTCCTCGCCCTGATAGGGATGCAGTCAGCTCAAATCCTCTCCTCTGAGCTATGTGACCAGTGATGTGCCCAGAGCACCTTTTGTTTCTGCCCTGGATAGCACCTGTCACTCTGTGCTCTTTGATTTCTATTTCCATTCCTTGCTGCTATGCTGAAAATGACTGGAGGGCTGGATCGTATCATTTTCCGCATCCCTGGAGTCTAGAAGAATCCCCAGCACACAGTGTATTCTCAATAAATCTTTGCTGATCAGGTGATTTGATGAACGAGCCTGGATCAGAGGCTCGAGAAGAATGCTCCTGCCCAGGACAATGAGCCCCCATTAATACAGGCCTTCCAAGTTGCAAAAGCCTTTTCTTGTGCATAACCCACTCCACTCTCAGACAGCCCACGAGAGGGGTAAGGTGGACATGATTATGATGTACGTCACACACAGAGTAGAAGGGAAAACTGGTGTTCAGTATCAGATACTTGGGTCATCCACTCAATCTCCTCAAGAGCCTAAGTAGCTAAGCCTAGAACTGGGCTGAGACACTCTGACTGTGAGCCATTGGTGCTTCCTGAGTCACAGAACATCCCCACCTGCGTGATGCCGGAGGCACGGACCAACACGGCAGTTAGCAGTGTTCTTCCTGGAGTTGGTCCCGATCCAATCTATATACTACAGTCTCGGTAACATAGATGACTCAACTGACAACTTTTCTACTTTTCAAAGGTGCCAGAGTAATGCATTCAATAGAAATTTACCTTGAATTGTGATCTTCTTCCAGGTTAGCGATATGCGTCACAGTATTTTCTCTTATAATGCTGGGCAGCCACATATCCCAGTCGGCCACCTGCTCATGTGATAAACTGACACTGTACCACGGACTATGCAGCCAGTGTTGTTTTGGAGACAAGTATTCAAATATTGCATGAGCTCTCCCATATACTATTATAAAATCACCTTTGTGTTAGATGATTTTCCCTAATTGGGGAATAAGTGTTCTGAGCATGTTTAGATAGATAAGGCTAACCTATGATGGCTGGTAGATTAGATGTATTATGTACATTTTCTTTTTTAAAATTTTTTATTTGTGCTTGTTTGCAGTACATACTGTTCATATTCATCTTAAGGCGTAGGTACATGTACTGAACATATCTTGATTCTTTTTGTTTTTTATTTTCCCTCCTTCATCCTCCCCTTCCCTCCATCTCGAGAGTCCCTTCTCCCATTTTCTTTTTCTTTTTTTAGTTCACATTTGTGATACATAATGATGGCAATCATTGTGGAGGGTTGGTATATGTACATGGCACATCTCAATTCTTTTTATGTCCTCTTCCTCTCCCCTCCTCTCCCCACCTTCCATCTCTTGGTCTTCTTCCATTTGTAAAAGATCTATCTTCCTGTTTCCTTTTATCTACCTTTTATCATACTCTTTTTTTTTATTATACTCTTTAACTTATTTATACTGTGAGTTTCTCATATAAGAGAAACAATACAATATTTAAACTAGTGTGTCTGATTTATTTCACAACATTATGGTTTCAAAGGCACATCCATTTTCCTACAAATGACTCAAATTTATTCTTCTTGAGAGCAGAGTAATACTCCATTGTGTGTAAATACCACATTTTCCTTATCCATTCATCTGTTGATGGACATATAAGCCACTTTCAAGATTTAGCTATTATGAAATGTGCTTTTATAAACATGTATATGCATGTATCGCTGTAATATGATGTCTTTAACACTTTTGAAAGATATCTAGTACAGGAATAGCTGGGTCCAATGGGCTTTCTATTTTTAGTTTGTTGAGGAATCTCTGCATTGATTCTCTTCAAATTATAATGGGTATATTGAGAAGTAATCTCATTGCAAGTGGAGGAGCATCTGTATTTAATAATTTAATAACAACAATGAGAAAGGTACTCTGTGTTTGGCCCCTCTTGCTGGAAGCAGAGCCCACTGTACAGGGAAGTGGTGAAGGAGGCCATGCTGGTGACGAGGTCTGCTCAGGTCTCTGCACAGCACAGATGACAATCGTGTGAATTACGGGAAGGGGTGGTGAGAGCGAGAAGAGGAAAAGAGAGTAGGGAAAAACTACTAATGCACTTCTCCTTCCATCTCCAGCCTGTTCTCTTCTGGACCACCCCAGGGCCTTGAGGAAGGAGGCAGAAATGTTTCTCACCAGTGGACACAAAGCAGATCAGAGTCACAGAGTGGAGATTCCCCTAGGCACTGGCACACAGCTCTGCCTGGAGAGGAGACTGGAGAGAGAGATGGTCAGTGGTGAGGAGGCCAGAGCTGTGAGTGAGAGCCCACAACCACCAGCAATGGTGGGCTGCCCTCTGTGTTGTGGCAGTCGGGAGTGAGGAGGGACTGGACAGGTCTGCCTCACCCACACAAGGGAAGCACCATTGCAGGGATCTTGGCAGGTCTGTCTGCCTTAGGGCCCGGTATGACCCAGAATTAGGAAAGAAGCTTTACAGAGCAATTATAGGCCACCCACTCCTGCAGCCATGGAGGGACTGATATGGTGGAAGTCATCACCCAGCACCATGGACAAGGAGAGAAATGGTCCAGGACAGGATTATTTCTGCTGCTCATAGTCCCCTGCAAAGTACCAGAGGTGGCAGGAACCTGTCTAAGAGATTTGAAAAGCTGAACCATGCAGGGACAAGAACTCTGGGTTTCCTACCTAGGGCAGCTGCCCACCCTACAGCCTGGACTGTTCAGGCGATCGCAAGCAGTATCCAGCAGGAAAGACTGCCCTTGCCAGGTAAGCAAACCCACAAGGTGAGCAATAGCAAATATGACCACCAAGCGGAAAGAGAGCAGCAGAAAGAGAGCTGCTGCGGAGGTGGAGACATCACCACATCTGTCCAGCTGGGCTCACTCTGCCACCTACCTGTATTGTGACCAGGAGTCAGAACTTTTCAAAATTAACTGCCAATCATGCGAAGAATATACAAATGTGTTCCTCATATAAAATACTAAAACATTAGAGATAAGACAGGTCCTTTTCTGACCCTCCTTTTCCGAGTCCCCTCTATACTCAGTATTATCATAATCAATCTGTGAATGTGTAACTGTCCTCTATGAACTCTTTGTGTTTAGATGGAAAACATATAGCACTGATAGGAGTAGGGGATGTCCCCTGGCTCATCTTCTTTACATACGTACAGTGCGGGCACTGCTTTGTTACTCAGAGGTGGAGTATATATCTTACCCTTGTTTACCTCTCTTTACCCTGTTGATAGTCAATTTGGTTAGTTTTAATTTTTGCTATCACTCAACCAAGCATCCTTCCATGTGACACCCTGAACTTAGTTTTTCTAGAGTAGACACCCAGAGGTAGAAATGCCAGAGGGCAAAAGATTTGCACATTAACAGTTATACTCAATATTGCTGCTCAGTCCCCACACCCTCCTAAACCTTTCTATCATCAAATTTGGAAGTTTTGCCAATTTGGAACATAAGATGTTGTTTTCATTCACATATCATGGGCAACTGGGGAAACTGAACAGCTTTTGTCTATTGACCCTTGGGTTTCACCCAAGAAGTCTTAGCCTTTGTCTATCTTTCTACCCTCCTTTTTCAGTTTGTTGTTGTTAATAGATTCATACACACATTGACACATTTTGGTTACCAATTCTTTTTGTTTTTTAATACTGCAAGTCATGGAGACTTTTTGCTCCTCTTCCATTTTCTGTCTTTTCCTCTCTCTTCCTTTCTCTTTCTGGGATGACCCAGGTGCTGCTGAAGCAGTATGTCTACCTTGGATGTGTTCTGGGAGCTTCTTCCTCATTTCAGTTCTTCAAAGTGGAAAGCCCTGAGCCTCTCCCTTGCTGCTAAAGCAGCAAAGCAGCTCTTGTAAACTGTTTTCTTGAAAAAAAACCCATATATTCTCATTATTCCAAATGACAGGGACGCCACATGCTGCCCTTGCCCATACTTCTCCTCTCCTGTGCATGGTAGACATGACTAATTATGCAAACTCCTGAGCCTAAGCCTGGATTTGGCCTCAGAATCCTTCCTAACAATAGTGGCCACCATGACTCAGTGGTGTGGCCATGAAGAAAATCTATATGCTGTCACTGCCACCCTTTAATCAAGTGCATTTTAATCATCCCAGTTAGCAGGGGTTTCAAAGCCTCTCTACCTTGCAATGATTATCTCATCAGAGTTTTCATTAAAAAGAAAAGCTCAGCTAATTGGTTTGACCTCACCATTTAGGAAAATGATAATAATAACAAGCCAACATTTAATGAGTGGCTACTGTGTGCCAGACAGTGTGTAAAATGCTTCACACACATTTTCTCATTGAATCTGACAGCAGCTATGCAAGTGAAAGAGTGTCATGTTGGGATAAAGGCAAAATGGTCCCTCTATTGCTCTCAGCTTGACCCTTTCCTCTCCTAAGATGTGAGTGGCAAGATGCCAGCTTGGCTTGCTCTGGAGCTAATATTATTTAGCAGGTTTATCTTCCGATGGGTTCAAAAATGCACTGGAGTACAGTGGGTTTTCTTGTCTTCAAGATCTGAAGTGTAGATCTCATCTTATGGGAAGAAAGATAGAATGAGATTTTACTGGGACAGTCATGCCTGCCTGTGGCAACCAGTGCTCCAGCCAGATCACTTTTGCTGTGTCGCACGGCACACTTTTGACTGCTGTGTGTATTGGGAGGTGAAAAAAGCAGGCATCTCCTGGGAATTGCTCTCAACTGTTGGAAGTCACCCCACCTTCAAATATGTAGGAAGTAGTCCTCTTCTTTTGGGGTGGCCCCGAACCAATGACAGATTAATACAGGAATTCTACAGCTGAGGGCTCTTCCCTCAACCTGGGATGGCTCTTGATGCCATTGACTTTAGTTGCATTGTCATGGCTGCCTTGATGTCAGGAATTTGATTCAAAAAAATTTACCTTTCGAGGTCATTTTGGCTTTGAGGAAGAGCCAGAAGTGGTTCTGTTCACAGTGCCAGATGCTGCGAATAAGGTGGATGAAGATATACCATAATGTAAGAAGCCTGCCTTTCTGTTGGATGGCACTCAGCAGCAGCATTCACCATATTTTTGATCACACCTCATAAACACACTTATAACATAGGACTTCCAGAACTGTTTCAGAAAGTGGAAAGAATGATGGAATAAGTGTGCTCAAAGTGAATGTTTTGAGGAGGGTTAATGTCAATGTCTTTTACTACAATAAATTTTTAAATTAAAGTCACCATTTCATTTCACCTGATACAGCTTCATCCACCTACCCCACTGGTTCTGTGTCTCTGGAGAATCGGATGCAATACAGCAGGGTCTGGGACTCCAGTCCACATCCCTGTCCTCACCTAGCTTCTCTCCCTACCCTCCCTGACTTCCTCCTCACTTACAGATTTCATCCATCAACACTCCTTCCATAAATCACTTGCATGAGAATCTCCATCTCAGTTCTGCTTCTGGAGAACCTGACCTAAGACATCGCCCAAGAGGTCCCTGCTTCCTCTAGCCTGGTCACATGCAAGTTTCAGTGACAGGACATCTTTTGCATCCCCCCATCAATACCATCAAATAAGGACTCAGGGAATCCAGTAGAGAGAAAAGAGGGTTGTACTTTTCTGTTTAGTGGAAGACTCACCAAAGGGATTGTTGGTCTTCTATATCTTTCTAAAATGAATTCCCAGCCACTTTCCCTCCATTCCAGGAAGCAGATCAAAGTGCAAGAGATGAGAGACACTGATGAGGGGAAGTCAGGGGATACATGTGTGCCACTCTGGCACTGGCTCCTTGGGAAGAGCTTGGTAATGGTTGCTTTTCATCAAGTTACTGTAGTTTAGGTTTGTAGGCATCTTGGAGTATAAGCTGAGGATTACTGGCACTTTGGAAGGATAGTAATCCAGTGATTTCTGTTGTTAGAAGGTAACACCATAAATTCCCAAAGCCGTCAATGCTACAATCTCAGATTTCCTCTGGCCAACTTTGCTTTCCCGACTCCAAGCCTGTTCTTCTCAGAGGCCTGCTTTTCTTTGGTAACCTCAGCTTCCATCTACACAGCAGCTTGCAAAGTATTTGGGTAAATTAGAAAAAATAAAAAACAACAACAAAAAAGGAAAAACCAAAGACTACCACCGTTAATATCCACCTGCTCTGAGTCCTCATTGAAATATCTGGGTTTGGTTGATGCTGTTTTAAAATCTATTAGGCTGTGTGTAAGCTTTATTTTGTTATAAATTACCCAGAAAACCACCCTAGTTTTTTTCTTTTCACTTTTGCAGATGTAAACAGAGCTCCCCTTTGTTTCCCCCCATCCCTTTTTTTTTTTAGACAGGGCTAAGTCGCTGAGTTCCCCAGGCTGGGCTCAAAATCGTAATTCTTCTCCCTGAGAAGGGAGCTTGCCCATAAAGTCTCCATCTGAAATTATGTTGGGGCACCTGATATTGGGGTTCCACTAATCAGGCTACATTGAGCTTTGATCTGAGCCTTCCTTACCCTTCTGTCACCTCCCTGGGTCAGTAGTCAGACTCTGCCCTGAGAGGACAAATGAGAACCTCCTGTCCTACTTTGGTAAAAAATCATCAGGAGGTTTCTGGGTTCTGCTTCTTCCTCAGAGGATTCAATTTCATGCTTCTGGGAGCTAAATGTGCAGCGCAACCATCTTGCTGCCTTTCTCCCCATCTGGCCAGCTGCCTCCTGAATAACATCTCCCTGGAACCCTGAAGAGCCCACAAACAACCCCAGGACAGGGAGCCCAGTCAACCAATTCCGGTCCTCTCCCACCTCTAGCTTGAGGACAGATGCTATTTTTTAGAATTTCATTGGAAGGTAACAACCAGCTAGAGTTTCCATCTGGAAAGCCATATTAAGAGAGTATCTGAATAGTAGAATTATGGCTTATATCTAGATGTCCCCTCAAAGCCTCATGCAGTCATAGGTGGGGCTTTTTGGAGGAGGTTGGATCTAGGATGTGATGCTGGGATTAAGCATGCCCCACCCTAGGTGTTGGTGATACTACTCAAAAGTCGGGTAGCTTGAATGGATTATAAAGGGACAGAAAGAAGGCAGGCTGCTCCTGCTACTTTGCTGCTTCACTGCTGCCTGTCTTCTGCCTGCCTTGCTTTGCCATGCACTGTTTCTCCTCTGAGATGCCCATCTGCCATGCCACCCTGCCTTGGAGGTAGCTAACTGTGGACTGAAGCCTCTACCGACTGTGAGCTACAATAAACCTTTCCACCTTTAACTTGTGGTGTTGGGTATTTTGTCCCAGCAAGGAGAAAAATAATTAAGACAAGTTTGTTATTTCAAACCCAGGTGTCTTTCTCTCCTTAGCACCTGCATTTGGGGTGAAAACTGTCTTCGGAGAGGGCTTATGAGCCCTTGGCACCCATGGCTGTAGTGTAAAGCCCAAACTTCAAAATAGGAGAGTGAAGAGGGAAGGAGAAATGAAGAGTCTTCTTGTTACAGCAGGGTAGTTTCCAGGTTCATGTCAGTTTATTCTACAGTCAAGAGCAATCCGCCTCACTTTGCCAAATCATGCAGTAGTTCTCTCCCCCATTACATCAAGAAATGGGAGACGGTAACAAACAGCATTACGACGTCACAAATCAATTTTATCGAAACTGTATTAGGTTTCAGTAAAACTGAAGGATCAGACACCAAAGGAGAGGAAACCGGGGGAGAGAAGACAGCACACTAAGATTTACTTCTGAGTGCTACAAAATATTGAACTAAAAATAACATTAAAGATGAAATTTGTAATGAATCTCAAGCTGCTAAATTCCCCAAGGCTGAGTCTGCCAAAGGCTTTGCGGCAATCCTCTGTTCTTTCCTGTCTTTATTTAAATATTTTATATAGTTGCCTATGTTCATGCGGAGGACGAACTGTCATTTATATTTCAGTCCACTCTAAAATGGATCTTGGGCTACCTCAAGCTGAGCCCAGCACAGAGTGGGTCGGAGCTGAGAGGTAGGCTGGAATGGGCACTGCAAATGAAGACAGATACTTAATGTACTTTTTGTGTACTTATATTTGGCTGTCATGTTTTCTCCCTTAAACCTGATTTGTAATTCTATGGGTTTTGTGACATTATGATAAGATGCGATGTGCACTAGAGTCCCATTTAGCAGGAGCATTGATGGGCGCTTGAGTTAAAGAGAGTGGTTGACGGGAGCGAGGCAGGATTCGGACCCTGAGGCTTAATGCTTAGCAGAACAACTCACTCCTCTGGAGCCATAGTATTTCATGCTTTTCTGTACATTAGACTTTGCCAAAGTGAACTTTTGGAAAAATAAAACACTTCCAAGATAAATTCAATTTTCGCGAGTGTTGAACTGAACTTTCTGTGTCACTTAAGGATTTACTCCGGTTTGGGCAGAAGAGTGGATTTTCATAGTCCACTCATGGAGTGGGGAGGGCTGAGTCAGGGGTGAGGACATTCAATGGGAAGGCCTTGGTGTCCTCTCACAGACCCAGCTCATCACACAAAAGCCATTGCGTGTGTGGTAGCGATGGGAGGGCAGGGACATGGATGCATGATAAAGTTCTCCAGGTGGATTCTACAGAGGGGCTGTGGTGCAGTTGGGGGGAAGGAGGTCCCTTTCTCAACTGCTCACCAAGTATCCACAGGGCTCGCTCTACATTTTCACAACTGTGCTTTCCCCTGCAGACCAGCCTGGGAGGAACGTATTCTTTCCTCCCTGTGCCCAGGCAAATACCAGGAATTCTGTACTATTCTGTACTATCCAGAGCTATACTGCTCTGGGTCCTTCACCCCTTCCTTGGCACTTCCCTGGAAAAAGCTTTTGTCCTGGACCAACCAATGTCTTCACCTTTGGGAGCCCCCTCCCCATGCTCAAGATGTGGGGGGCTGTCTATGTTGCTAGCAATGTAACCACTTCGAACTGTAGGGTGCCATGGTTCTGGGAGAGTAAACCATGCTCCATGGGGAAGTATTTGTGGGAGCAAAGGCAGATGGGTGTGGAGGGAATCCCAGGGGCTCACTTGCACATCAGATTTCTCTGGGGGCCACAGTTCCAGGATAAAAACAATCACATCTGGTTTTTCTCAGTGTATGCAGAGAACACCTGGGACCAGGAGGCTCCTTCTCCCCTCACTTCCCTTCCGTGCCTCTGTGCCCATCTTACTCTCCCCCATATCTCCTTATTGTGTCTGGTAACCACCATAGCAATGAGACTGGGCTTGTTCCAGACCTCACTCAGACACTACCTGCTGTGCGACAGTGGAAAATCAGCCAGCCTCTCTGTTAGAGCTTGAATGCCAGCCCCCAAAATGATATATCCATATGCTAACCTTCAGAATTTGTGAATGTGTTCTTATTCAGGGAAAGGGTTTTTGTAGATGGAATTAAAGGAAGGATATCAAAATGAGATTGCCCTGGCTATCCAGGTGGGTTTAAATCCAATCACGAGTGAGTAAGAGATGGAAGAGAAGCAAATATAGGGAAGAGCAGACCCTGTGAAGATAGAGGATTGATGTAGCCACAGCCGTAAGATGCATGGAGCTACCAGAAGAAGGCAGGGTGATTCTCCACCAGTGCTCTGGGGGGAGTGAGGTCCTGCTGACACCTTGATTTCAGGCTTCTGACCTCCAGAACTGTGACGGAATGCATTTCTGGTCTTTGAAACCACCAAACATGTAGCCATCTGTCACAGAAGCTGTGGAAAACTAATACATTTTGGAACCTCTATTTCCTCACCTCAATGACACCATTGTCACCCCTACAGGAACAGTAAGAGGTATGAATATTCCGGGATGATGATGTTATCCAAGAGCTGTCACAGTGCCAACACCCCCTGGTATGGCATTCCTTCCTGACCTACTACGCTCTCTCCAATAGCCACATATTCTGGGGTGATTTTCTTGGCCTCATTCCTGCAGGCAAACCTGTTTACCCTTCAACATCTGTGCCATTTGGGAAGGCCAGAGAGACCTTTCCCTCATGATAGGGGGGATTTTGACCTCAGGGTCAGGCAGATCCGGTCTCAGACCCTTGTGGGCCTCAGGGAGGTGTAGGAGCAGCTATCCCTCCACTCAGCATCCTGGGGACTCCACCGAGCCCATGCAGAGATGGTGCTGCTACCGTGGCCTGAGCTCCTTTGGCTGCAGGGAATAGAAGCCGCTCATTTGTTCTTAGCAGTGAAGTAAGTTTTGTTGTTAGGAGGTGGAGACCTCTGGAGAAACCCACAGCAGGAAGCACAGTCCTGCTCTGGATGTGCAACCTGGACCTGGAAGCACGGCCAGGCCCACATTAGCATCTCTCTTTCCTCTGCCTGCCTCCATCTCCCTCTGCAGACCAGCTCTCTCCTTCCTTAAGGTAGAAATCCATGGTTCCCAAGGTACCACCCCTAGTGCCTTGATGAGTGGAGTCAAAGGGGCCTCTCTGTCCTAACCCCAATTTCCCTGCAATGAGGTGACTGGGATGGCTCGGGTCAGCTGTCCAATCTACAAAGACTATGCTAAGGTCACAGTACAACATAACTCTGGGGGTCAGCCTTGGCAGCTGGGGTCTGTTCTGAGACATAAGGATGAAGTGGAACGAGTGGGCAGGGCAAATCCTTTTCTTCCAAAAACCTCCACCCACCATTCACCATTCCACTGAACTCTAGGTTCTGTGACCCAGTGAAAATCTCAAGGGAATCAAGCGCGGCCAGTTCCCTGCCTGGGCAGGTCCCTGTAGTCCTTGCTCCTGTGCAGCGATTTAATGACTTGGCTGATAATAAAGAGGGCTGTGGTTGGGGATAAAGACAAGAGGCCTAAATTGAAACTTTAGAACCTAGGTGTCTATAAAATACTCCCCAGGGATGCTCGTCCCCAGCAGGATCCTCCTGGAGAGCTGCATATGGAGACATGCGTGTCAACACTTCCGGAGTATGTGAGCTGTCCAAGTGTGCTGTCCCTCAGGCCTCCTAGGGACTCAGAGGAGCCAAGGCCCAATATGTCCAGAAAGACTATGTTGGCCTTCTCTCTCCTTCTACACATAGCCAGGCTCTGCCCAGACACAAGTTTCCCTGGGATGGAAGACAGTAGCCCTGAAAGATAGTACTGGTTGGCAAAGAATCTCTGGGCAGACTTTCGCCAATCAGGCCACTTGCCATTCCCCTCTCCTTTCTGCATCCTTACTTTGGCCCCTCCATCTCACTTGACCATAGTCTCTTCTTCCATAAAACGGACATCATAAGGCCAGCTTCTGGAAGGGCATGAGCCTCCTATGAGATGCTGTGAGAACAGGAATCAGTATACTGAGGTATGTAGTAGAGGAAGTGCTGCTCTGGATAGAGCCAGAAGAGGCCATTGGCAAAGTCTCGGGGCCATTGTCAAGGTCTTAGGGCTCTAGAAACATTCAGCAAATGCCCTCTGTATGCCAGTGCTGGGAAAGCCTTTCCAGGCTCAGATATTTGTTCATTTCATAGTTATCAAACCTATAACATTTAAGGTAGCCACCCAGCAGGACTTCAGGTCTTTTCTAATTGGCATAAACTGCAAATAATATTGTAAAATCAGAGCCAAAGAGCCCCCATTGCTACTGCCTTGCATTTCAGAAATGTGAAGCAGGGCCACAACACAAAGACATTTGGTTTGTTTGATTTAAGGGCAGAGTTTCTATCAGTGTGAGACCCACAACAGAGGAATTCTGTGAATGGGCCCGTGTCCCTACAGTATCCCACAGGGAAGAGTCAGGCACTGGGAGGGGCTGAGGGCCAAGGCAGCCTGCTTGTCTTGCAGCAGTGCCGCTAGGTTAACTGCCAGTGGGAATAGGCCTGCCCTGCCCTCTCTCTGTCCCCTTAATCTCCTTTGTGTTTCGGCACTGACCCTAGGCATACATTTGACTTGTGACCTTCTTTCTGTTCACAGAGTACAGGCATTCGTGAATGATTAGACATGCATGCTGAGGAGCTACAAGGTGATGATTAGCTCTCAGAAACCTCAGCCAACAGGAGGAGGTGGGGCTGGGCTGGGCCTTGTCTCCCAGGGAAGCCACAGAGCAGCAGCCTGATCTGTGACCCTGAGCTCTTCCTTTCCAAGGAAGACACATGTCCAGGGGAAGCTGCCAAGAAGTTGTGGAAAGGGGACAAGAGACTGCATCTGTGGAGTGAATACTTACGATGACATCTAAAAACCCAATCTGCCTAACAACCAAGGAAGACACATGTGGCAGGCAGAACAGCGGCCCCCAAGACATCAGGACCTAATCCTTGGGAACTGTAAATGTCACCCACTACAGAAAAGGTCTTTATAGACATGATTAAATTAGAATCTTGAAGCCAGGTGCAGTGGTGCAAGGCTGTAATCCCAGTTACTTGGGAAGCTGAGACAGGAGGATCACAAGTTTAAGGCCAGCCCGAGCAACTGAACGAGACCCTGTCTCAAAAATTTTTAAAAGTGTGTGTCAGAGGGTGTCTGAGGGTGTAGCCCTGAGGGTGTAAAGAACTTTTATAGTATGCATGAAGCCTTGGCTCCATCTCCAGCAACACACACACACACACACACACACACACACACACACACACACACAGAGAGTATAAGAATCTTGAGATGGAAAATTTACCTTGATAGGGCCTAAATGTAATCCCAAGTGAATTTATAAGAGGGATACCAAGGGATATTTGACACACAGAGAGAAGGCCATATGAAGATGGAGCAGAGAGAGATTTGAAGATGCTGGTCTTGAAGATGGGAGTGACCAGCTACAACCCCAGGAATGCCAGCAGCTACCAGAGGCTGGAAGAAGCAAAGAATAAATCCTCCCCAACGCACCAGAGCTCCCGAGGGAGTAGCACCATGCAACACCTTGATTTGGACACAGTAGTACTGATTTCAGACCTCTGGCCTCCAGAACGATGAGAAAATAGAAGACTATAATTTTAGGTCACTACATTTGTGGTACAGCAGCCATAGGAAACTAGTATACCACTTGGGACAGGTGTGTCTCATAACAGGTTATGATGGGAACACCACTTGAACAGCAGCTCCTGGGGTCCTAGCTGGCCTCTGCATGCCAAGCTCCAGGGTGTGGGGTCACACTCAGGCTCATCTTGCTCCCTGGGTCTCTTCCAAGTGCAGTTCTCCGCAGTGCAATATGATGCCCTAGAGAGCCAAGGCTCTATCTATATCCCTGCACACTTCAAACCCAGCTCAGTGCCTTGGCCAGAAGAATGTGTATAAAGACTTATTTGTGAGTCATCAGCACAAGCAAGTAGCTAATGAATGGCAAGTTAGCAAATGAACAGAACAGGGTCTGCCACATGCATAGCAGATATATTACAGCATGGTCTTATATTATTATTTATTTTGCATTTGCTAGGCCTTTGCCTTCACAACAAACCTTAAAATCTCCTTCAAGCGGGGACCTCGTCCCTTGTAGCAGAGACCTGCACAAAGTTCAGCCAACAGTAGGTCCTCAATTGCTTCACTGATTGATTGGCTAGTAGATGGACAGATGTCCAGGATGGAGCATGGATATTTACCCAACAGTGATCTACCATCTACCCATTGGTCTATACATCCTTATTTAAAATATAGGGTACAGGAGTCTCATGTTTCAGATTAGATAACTCCAGGGAAGGCACAGGAAGCTGCATTTGTAACTGTTTTAATTTAAAGGTCCAGTTCCAAGGCTGGAAGAGGAACCGATAGAGACACCAGGATTAGATTCAGCTGACCACCCTCCCATGAACCAGCGCTGGAGCTGAGCACTTACTCTCTGCTTAGACATAGATATGATTTTTAAAATGCAGGAGTGATAAACAAAACCAAACGATCTGGCTCCATCTGAGGAGGAGCCCAGCTGGACATTAGTCAGGATCCGTCTGCACATGTTGATGCTCTGCAGCAAAAGCAATTGCTGGGGAGGAAGCAGACAAACTCAGTGCAGAGAAAATTGCAACAAGACCCTGAATGAACACAGGATGAACACACAGAGAAGTTTGGGTATAAACACATCGTTTCAGAGGGTTGGCAATTATTTCTGAAAATTACAGATTTTCAACATTTGCTTTGGTAGAAACAGCTGCCACTTTAAGAGTCAAACTCTGAGCCAGAAAATATTGTGCTTCGAGCTGACTATTCTTGCCTTTGGAAGGGAGCATGGGTTCTCCAGGCAGCCTGCACCTGCCTGATGTGCCTACCAGCTCCTTACACCAGCCTGGGTGCCCCACACACATGAGACCTTCATTTTGCCTCTCCTCCAGGAGCATGCAGTGGCTGGCCTAACTCACTCAAGACAGCAATCCCACAATTAGGGACCACAACAATCATTTAAGAACTCATGGGATGGGCAGCAGAGAAAACGGTGAAACACAACACAGGAAAACAGGCAACCATGAGTTAAAAGGCTATCACAGCCTCCAGAGGGCTCCTCCCACTCTCTAGCCCTCAGTCTTCGCATCTGTGAAATGAGGGAATTGGATTTTATCAATGCAGAATAATTAATAATGGGAGTAGTTGAAAAGATTTGAGGTAGTAGATGGATAACTCATTAAATAACAGTAAATGCCATGCTGAGAAATGTGTCTATGCCATAATTCCCTTTCTGTCTTTTATGTCAGAGTAGAAACCTCAGCTTGGTTCCAGGATGTTTTAAACATCATTCTCACATTTTGCTCTTTTTTTTTTTTGACACAACAATGGTGACAACAATAGGAGTAGACCTAAGACTCAGAGCCATAGGCAGACAAAAGTATCTAGCTAACATTTACTACTTTCTTGTTTTCACTGTATTCAAAGTAAGTGATCATGGTTTTACATCTATGATCACTTACAAAGGTTCCTTTCAAATGAACATATATAAGTACAAAAATGAGACAAACTGAACAAATGAATTAGATAAATAGAGCTGCAGATGTTGGGTGGAGAGTGCCATCAGGTGCCTGATATGTGGGGATTCCTGGGCCTCCCTAGCCCTAGAACCCTTCCAGCTCAGCTTTCTGTAAGTCTTTTACTTTAAATATATTTTTATTTTTAATTGACACATAGTAATTGCACATATTTATGGGATACAGTGTGGCATTTCAATACACGTATGCAATGAGTAACGATCAGATCAGGGTAATTGGCATAGCCATCACTGCAGACATACATCATTTCTTTGTGTTGGGAACATTCAGAATCCTCTCTACTAGCTATTTTGAAATATTCAATTAATTATTGTCAACCATGGTTATCTCACTGTGCTATAGAACATTAGAAGTGATTCCTCCTATCCAACGTAAAGAGCAGCTCCTGTTCTCACGGCTATGTCTTGTCCCTATTTCTATTAGGAACTAGACCTGCAGTGACCAAAGACCACATGGCACAGTGACTGTCTTTCTTTTTGCCCCAAAATCCCCCACCTGCAGCCAAAGGAAATAACCTTTCTCTCTCATTCACACGACTGACAATGGCAGCATCAGAGGGTCCTGAACACATTAATATTTCCAGCAGAAGACATATATTTGGGTACCTGTGCTACATCAGAGCCCAGCAAGCTTCTCCTTCTGCCTGTTTATATTAAAAATACTCATTACAATTCAAATTACTTTCAAATTATGCTCATCTGGATTTCTGTGCTTTATAAAGACTCCTCTGCCTATCTCTTTCTGGGGTTATAAGTTAAACTATTTTTTTATTATGATAGAAACTGCTTTAAAGATTCCACAGACATTTACTAAACTGTGGCTAAGACAGCTTCATGTGGAATAAACTTTCTGGCTCTCTCTCAGCTCACCCTCGAGGAAGGGAAACTGAGGACCAGAGGTGTGCAGAGGAAAGCTTTATATGTCAGTTCTGGAAGTGCATTAAATGCCAGCACTGCACACTGTGCAGGGTTAATGCCGTGCCTTGCCATCAGTGGGGGGGGGGCATCCTCACACCGGCCATCCTCAGTAAGTAGGCTTGCATTCTCCAACCTGCATCGGTGATAAAACGTACAAGAAAATGCATTTTAACTAATACGAAAGGGAACTTCACAACACTCAGAGTTTTCAGCAAGGAAATGGGATGACTTCAGAGGCAGTGAGCCTCAAGACCACAGAAGAGATCCTGATCTGACACTGGAGATGGCCTCCTGTCTCAGAAGAGCGACACAAGCACTGGACGTGTAGGCTGCATCCCCTTCAAGTCCTGACGGTCTGAGCCTTGTCCTTATATCGGACAGGAGTCTGCTTGGCAGGTGAGACCCATACCTCAAGTTGGGTTAGATTAACTATATTGGTGGTCAAAGGGACTGCAAGACCAGGTACAGCAGGGTCCAAGTGTTGGAACGACTTTATCGGAAAGATGTCTCTCTCCTCCCTCCTTTCTGATTTCCCAGTAGATTCATTCTTTGGAAAGCAAGAATAGCTTCCTTCTGGGGTTCAGGCTGCCTCTTGGTAATCAGAGGAGGATCCCAGGGTGGCTCCCGAGGACAGAGAACCCAGCTGAGTGGCTGCTAGTCCAAGGAGGCCAAGGAGGGCTTCACAGGAAGAGCCCTCCACAGCTGCTGCCCTCCGGAAGTCACACCGCCCCTCCTCATCTCTGGAGGGAAGAGCTGGACATATCCCGGAGGCCACGGAAGGGGCTCCTGCGCTGAAAGCCAGTGGTTTCTCTCAGGGGGCCTCAGAGTGACAAAGTCAAATACAAACCTCACAACTGTACGCATGTCCTCAGCTCCACCTTCAGTCAAACTGAGCAGATATGCAAAGACTGCACATTGCATGTGGCAAAACCAGGAAAACAAACAAAAGGATCCAACTGGATCGGGCACAAAGTCAACTGAGATGCCCAGGAGCTTAAACTATGTCAGGAAACTCAGACCCAATTTGGCTGGGCACAGAGCCAACAAATGCCTGGGCGGCCCTAGGAGCTCACCCTGATGTCTGTGCCTGTCTCTCTTCCCTGAAGACCCTGGGAGTGGTCCTGCACCCAACTCCCAGCACCCCTGACTGAGCTGTGGAACCCTCTCTGTGGATGCCAGCCTCAGAGGGCTGGAGATGCCCACTGATTCAGGCTGGGTCATAGATTCTCCCAGCAACTAAGGGACTGTGGAAGCAGGAAGCAGTTTCTAATCCATCCACACATCCTAGATGAAGAATATGGGAAATGTGCTTTCCTCGAAGGAAAACCAAAATGCCATCAGCATAAAAAGGAAGTAGACCCATCAAAACCACCAAATGAAGCCAGGTGTGATGCCACACACCTGTAATCCCAGCTCTCTGGGAGACTGAGGCGGGAGAATCCTACATTTGAGCCCAGCCTGGGCAACTTAGTGACTTAGCAAGATCTTGTCTCAACATAACAAAATAAAACAGGGCTGGTGATGCAACTCAGTGCAAAGGTTCGATCCAGGTTCAGTCACCAGTACTGGGGGAAAAAAAAAAAACAAAAAAAAAAAACAGGTATCCACTTCCATAAGGAAAGCCACCTCCCCTAGGGTCCCTGGTCCCACCTTCCCTCTGCTTCAGCCCCAAAGAGAAGCGTGACCAGAAAAAAGTGTTTATGGACAAGGAAAGGGGAACACATCACCCCACTTGAACGTTTTCTGGAATGCACTGGAAATCCACCCGGGAAGGGGGAATTGAGTTTTTCATCCTCTTGCGTTTAAAATGAGCCTCAACTCCCCTTTACTGTCAAACAACTCCAGGACCTGCTTGGCTCCTTGTTGGTTTCTCCAAGGTGCTCAGCTTCCTCCTGGCTTTATTAATGATCTCCTGAGTCATCTAACCTTAGAGATTCCAGACTAAGCTGGGGAGGGAGTTGGATTTGGGGCTTTATTCTTTATTTTTCCTCCTGATTCTGTGAAGGATGGTGTAAGAAATTTGTCACACAATGGACTGAGAAGTTTTTTTTTTTTTTTTTTTCCCTCAGAAAAATGTAGTATTTCCTACTTTGGGGCCAAAAATTGAATTATAAATCTGATGTTTCCCTTTTAGGAATATTTATGATGTATCTACTAAATAATCTATTTGAGGATGACTGTGGGAGTACATACTGTATGTGCATAAAAATATGCAAGATTTTAAATTATGTAAATGTAATTAGACTGTATGCAAATCCTACTCAACAGTCCCATTTTTAGGGTCCACATTCAAGGTATGTGTTTCTGTTTGGATGAGTCAGTCTGTGAACCATCATCCCAAAGACTAAAATTCACTAATGTGGGTGTTAGGATTTTTTTTTTTTTTTTTAGTTTTTCTCTCATGTGCATACACACAAGCCAAACTATTAAATGTTTCCTTTAATTTTGGAATGTGTAAAAAATTGCTAATGGATTTTAAAGGCCCAGAAAAATATATGTAGAGTTTTCCCTTCTCTACTCACTTCTGAGCTGTGTAACCAAATCAGGTGTCAACTAAGACAGGTGGCCACGGGATGTCACCTTTAAGGGGATGAAGGTCACTGTGAAGTGCTCTGAGCAAAGTTTTGGGTCCTCTGCTCCGTGTTCCCTTCTGTTCCTTTTCCAAGAAAGCCATCTGCCTATCCCTCATTCTGCCTCTGGCCTGTATGACAAATTCCCACTAATTGTCATGGATCAAATAGCAGTAAAATACTTCCAGTTGCCAGTCTCCTGTTTTCCAATTGTCCCTCTGTTATATGTCTAAGTAAACATTTGTTCTGCTTATCGTTTCTGAGCAAAGACACGAATCACTTGCCTAGAAGAAACTGCAGGGGCAGCTGTTGCCTATTAGAAGCTGACATTTGGGAACTGGGCCTGCTAAGCAGGATTCCAGTATGAAGTTTACTTTCTGCTTGTCCTCCTGTTAGGAAAGGAAGCTGAGGTCACTCTGGTGGGCTAGCCGCCGGGTGTGACCTACCACGTCGTGGTGGGACACTAGAATAGCAAAAGGTGTACTGCTCAGAACTCTTTCCTCCTGCCTGCCTTCTGGGGTACCTGAAATGCCCCCCCTCAGTGGTTTTTCTTTGGCTAGAGAGGCTGTCTTCAGAAAGCTTCTGTAAAATTACCGTGGTGATGCTGAAGTATGGCTACACATGAACCAGTTTGCTTTCTTCAAAAGCATCCTTTGGAACACTTTGTTAGGCCTCGGCTTCCAGTGCAGGCTTAGAAGACACCTTAAATTGATGGGTTCTCAGGATTTGCGACTTGTCTGGCTTTGCAGCAATTTGCATTAAAAACTTATTTTCTAGTCTGTTCTATGTTGGGCATTTTTATATGCTTTATATTATTTATTCCTCATTACCCTACCAGGTAGGCAAAAAAAAAAAAAAAAAAAAAAAAAAAAATGAAGTATAATCAGAGAGCCATAGACAGACAGGAGCTTTGGGTCAGGCCTGATGAATTATGCAAGCTGCATTTTGAAGGGCAGGCAAGGTTAACTTAGGAGGGTGGAGGCCAGTGCTGAGGGGAAGAAACAACCTCTAGGAGGGTAGACAGAAGTGCCCAGGGTAGAAGGGTTCCTACTGCATAGTTCTAGAATTAAGGAGAATTGGGAATGAAAAATCTAAGGAAGTCCCAAGCCTCTCTTACAGCCTGGGTCAAAACCATGCACCCTCTCCCCTAAGGAAAGGACAGTGTCTTTATCAGAGGACTCTCTGGGCATTAGTCCTCAGAGGGATTTACATACTACAGGTAGTAAATAAATAAATATAAATGGGGATGGGAATAAGTTTAAACATGATGCATTATGTATATGTACCAACTCCCCACAATGATTGTATTTGTTATGTATCAAAAACATGTACTAATAAAAAAAGACAGTATCCACTATGATGAAAACATTTTGCTTTTGGCTTTATAAAAGACAGTTAACGAAGTGGAAAGACAAGTTATTGATTGGGAAAGAATACTTGCAAATCACTATTCAACTAAGAATTTGCATCCTTAATATATAAAGCATACACAAAACTCAATAGTAAGAAAACAACCCAATTTTAAAAAATGGACAAAAGAATCACCATGCTCACAGGCTGGCAAATGAGCACATGAAAAATGTTCTGCATATAGGCACTAAGAGAATGCAATTTAAAATCACTCTATGGCTATTCAAATGACTAATTCTTTTAAAAAAAATATTGCCAATGTCAAGTATCGGGGAGGATGTCTAACAACAGGACTCTTATACAATATAGATGGAATAAAAAAACAGTACAGTCACTCTGGAAATGGGTTTGACCATTCCCTGTAAAGTTAAATGTATATTTTCCATACCACCCAGCAATCCTGCTCTTAAGTGTTTACTTAAGAGAAATAAAACTCTGTCTTTACACTAAAGCCTGTACTCAAATGTTCATAGAAACATTATTCATAATTGCCAAAACTGGAAACAATTCAAAATGTCACTCAAGGGAAGAATGGATAAGCATACTGTGGTATAGGGGTCCCCAATCCTTGGGCTGTGAACTGATACTGGTCCTTGAGCTGCCAGGAGCTGGCCTGCGCAGTAGGAGGTGAGTGGTGGGCCAGGGAACTAAGCTTTGTCTATATTTAGAGCCACTCCTCATTACTAAAATTACCTCCTGAGCTCTGCTTCCTGTCAGATCAACATGGGTATTAGATACTCATAGGAACTCAAATCCTACTGTGGACTGCACATGTGAGGAATATAGGTTGCATACACCTTATAAGAATCTAATGTAATAATAATTAAAATAAAGTGCACAATAAATGTAATGAGCTTGAATCACCCTGAAAACACCCTTCCGTGGAAAAATTGTCTTCCATGAAACCAGTCCCTGGTACCAAAAGAGTTGGAACCACTGTTATGGTTATATCCATTCAATGGAAAAACTCTCAGAAATAAAAACGAATTATCAATATGTTGAAACAATTCGGACAGATCCCAAAGGTATTATGCCAAGTGGAAGAAGCCAGTATCCAAAGGGCTCCTACTACAGCATATTATTCCATTTACATAAAGAGACTGCATGACAGTGATGAGAACAGGGCAGTGCCTCCTAGGTTTATAGGTAGAAGGAGGATCTATATAGAGAGGACCTATATGAGAGGATTGCTGGGGGAGGCAGTGACGAAATAGTTCTGTATCCTGATTGTGGTTGATGTCACACAAATCTATACATGTTAAAATTCGTGTATTTGTCCAACAGGGAAAATATGACCACCTGACCTCTCTCTACTCAGTGAACCAGGTCAGGGTAGGAGCTGGGGGCCTGTTTAACTCTGCACTTTCCCAGCATCCCCTTGATTTGGGATTTCCTTCTCCACAGCTCGGAGCTTCCCACTTTCCAAAGAATGAGAGAAGGAGTTAGAGACTCATGGTGGTAGTGGTGGTGGTGGGTCCAGGGTTCCTACCACTATGGATACTTATAACCAGTGCCTGGCCATGCCTGCCTCTCCCACTCCACCACCATCTATGGTGTCTTGGGTTTCTGAGCTACTTTGGGTTCCACCTGGCAGATGGGCTGCTCTGCTGCAGAAATGTAGCAGAATGTGGTCCCCAAGTTCTCTCTCATGTGTTTTACACCCTTTGCAGTATGGGGTTATGGCTATCTACTCATTTTGTAAAAAATTAAATTTTTATTTTCTGTTTAGCCTTTTTCTTGTTTTGTTCATTCATGGTTGTTGTTGCTGCTGGTGTTTATTTGGGAAGTAACTATCCAGAAGAGAAGTGGCAGAAATTTCTTTGTCCTGCCAGCTTAACCCAGACATGATTGGTACATTATGAGACAGTTACAGGCAACATTATAGGGGGGAGGGAATTTGGGGGGACAGATATGGGGGGTTTGCAACAACATAGAAGGGACTATGCCAAAAAAGAAAAGACAAAATCTCAAGGAAGCAGGGGATCCTGTGCCTGAAAAGGGTCAAGGAAGTCAAGTTGATGATGAAGCCATGCTCCCAGAGCACAGGGATGCGGTTGCCCAAGTTGTAGGAACCAGAGAGGAACATCAGAGAGTTGATGAGAGGGCACCTCCAAGAGTAAGAAGAAACTATTACCAATGGATTATCTGATATGTTCAACTTTGTGGAAAATTGTATTGAGAAACTGTAGAAGGTGTGGGAAAATTTAATCAAATGTACAAAGAAAACCAAGCAAATGTAGAGGAGTCGATTATTGGCTTTAGGAAAAACAAAATGAGAATGAAAACAGTTCAAGCAACCCTAGTACACTACTTGACTCAATAGTGAACAATATTTATGTAATGAACCATGAGTAGTGATTTAACAACAATAGTCATGAAAGAATGGGGGAAGAAGAGAGGATTGTAAGAAGGCGGAGATCACACTACTAGGAGAAATCAGGGGCTGGAACTAGAAGCCAAGCTGTCAGATGCGGACCCCATCATGCTTATCTGGAGGTGAGGAGAGGGGAAGAGTAGCACCATTAATTAGGGTGCATTTAGAATACGTGTATATGGGGGAGACAGGAATATAATGTCTAGCACCAAAAGAATCAGAGGCATAAGTGTTTGTCTTTCCCAACAAGGAGGTGATCACCCTGAACACCTCTGAGGCTCTGTCACTCCCTGGAACACACAGGGGTCTTGCCAGCACCTAGCTGGGAACTGTGACTCTAAAGACCACAACTGAAGTGCCCTTGACTGCTGGAAGCCTCAGGTTTGATGCTCAGCTCAGAAACATGCTCAAATTTCTGACCTTTCCCCAGGCCCCTGGAGAAGCTGGACAAACTGGCTGTTTTAACCAAACATTTAATTTTGAGGTACCATAAAGCAGAGATAGCAAGTGGGGGCCCTCAACTGAAGAAGACGTGCTGGAAGAAAAGAGGCAGGTCTGCATCAATTCCCCGTGCACCTGGCTCAGGGACCCCCTCCTGTGAAGTTCAGAGGCACGGTATGCGGCAGAGGAAGATAGAGAATTATGGGTCTCTTCATCACTTCATCCCTGTGCTGCCAAAGCTATCAAGTATTTAAGGAGCATTTCCCCCTTTTCTATACAGTATTGACATAATTGGTTTCATCTTTACTTGCTTCAAGCCCTATTTATGAACCCTTAACTATGAGGCATCCACTTCTAGAATATGTACCTCCCATGTGACTCTTCTAAATTTTTCCAGAGAAAGGCTTAGATGGGAAGCTCACATGCAGAGACTGACAGCTTTTGACTTCAGGCCTGAAATCTTAAGCTCTACAATCCATCTCTCCATCTAAGTCTCCTGCTGTTATTTCAGAATCATGTCATTGAAATTGGACACCTTAATGTGAATGGAAATTCTGAGAGTAAGGGCAACTATCAGGTGAAACTAAGATGCTGTAATAAATAGGTCCAGCACTCAAAGGTTCAACACAGATGTTTAGTTCTTGCCCACATTATAGTTGTTGCTTGGTGTGTATGGCTATTCAAGGAGTCAGGATCCCTTTGTTAGGTGGCTCCACTTTACCTAGCTCTTTGTCCTCATTTGCATCCATCTAGTGACAGGAGAAAGAGCAGGCAGGAGAGTTTCTAGGGGTCTAGAAATAGAATACATCACTTCTACTCATATCCCATCTAACACAAAACTTAGTTGAGAAGCCAGAAGAAATTACAAGTGAGAATGAGAGATGTAGTCACCTTTGTCCATGATAAGAGTATGACTTTAGTAGGTCAGCAATTCTTTTTGGGGGACAAAAAGAATTTTAATAATTTTAAATTACAAAGACCAATGGAAATAAAATGAAAGTCAACAAATTTTCTCACTTCGAAGTGTGCCTTTAAAATCAAATGAGTTGACTCCATAGTCAGCTGATTTCTGACAGAGGAGGCACAAATGCTTCTCTCTTCCTCCATAGTAAATGACACAGCTATTGCACGATATAATCATACCCTTTTCAGGGGGGCGGTTCTCTAAGATTCTTTCCATTTTGGAAATAAATTGCACCCACTGAATTACATCTTTTTGAGTATTTTTAATGGAATTATTTTACTAAAGACTTGCCAATCGGGTTGGGGATGTAGCTGAGTGGTAGAGCAATTGCCAATCATGCCCAAGGAGCTGGGTTCTATCCCCAGCTCTGGAAAAAAAAAATTTATAAAAAAAAAGTCTTTCAAACCTTGGCCTTTTTAATGGAATATCTCTATTGGTTCTTTTTCTTTTCTTGTATTAAAACTTCCCATTCATTATCAGTGCCCATGAATTTTACAAAATATTGGGGTTCAGTGCATATAATAGAGTTAGATCAGCTCTTCTGTTCCTTTAGTCCCCATTACCCTTCTAGAACCCAGCACAGGAAGAGACCATAAAATGATGTTCAGTGAGAAGTTGGTAAGGGCTGGGCACTGACTAATCTGCAACAGATCTTCAGACTGGGGAGAATTTGAGGCTCAGGTCTATGCCAGACCTGGAATCCCCTCACATCTGCACCCATCCAACCTCTCCAATGAAGTAGGCCAGACAGCAGCTGTGTTCTCTCAGAACAGAAGGAAGGCTGATCTTCATAGCCACACAAACCTCATCCCGGACTCTGCCCACAGAGGTCTGTGCAGAAATCCATTCTGCAGAGCTGTGCAGCTGACATGAGGCACCCACTGAGATGCCACTCTGTCAGGAAGCTTGGACATCTGGTCCATCTGTCCTGGTGCAGCTCTAGTGCTCCAAGGTGGGCAGTGGAGAGGTGGATCGTGACCTTAAGAGAGTGACAAAGACAAAAGCCAGTCTACAGAACTTAAAGAAAGAGCCTGCACATGCACCCTAGGAAAGGTGTCCTCCTCTCTGAACCCCTGCTCCCTGCAGGTGCTGTCTCAAACTCCCAGATAACCCCATCTCATTTCCCTTGGAAAAGCCACTTCTCAGGACCCTGGTGCACTGATGTCATGATGTGGCTGCAAGTGGTCCTATGCTGTGGAAAGAGCACATGAATAGAAACCAGGGGATCATTTTTAGACACCTTATCTTCAAAACAGACCTCAGCTCTTCACCCCCCATCACTACCACCACCCTGGCCTGAGCCACTGCAATGGCCTATCTGGACAATTGGCACAACCTCTTCACTGATCCCCTCATCTTGCCCTGGTCCCCCTCAGTTAATTATCCACACAGCAGCTTTTATGATCTTTGAAAAATGTGAATATGAGTCTGGCATGGTGGCACATACCTGAGATCCCAGCACTCTGGGAAGCTGGGGTAGAATTGCAAATTTAAGCCTGGCCTAGGCAACTTAGTAATTTAGTGAGACTCTGTCTCAAAATAAGAAAACGTTTAAGGGGGTTGCGGGTAGCTATGGATATAGCTCAATACAAAGGCATTGGTTTGAACTCCAGTACCATGCCAAAAAAAAAAGAAAGAAAAGAAAAAATAGTATGTGCGACCATGTCCCTTCCTCCCTTGCTGCAGGCCTCCGTTAGCTTTCCACGCCCCCCTTTTTTATTCCTTCTCCCATTTCATCTTATTCACAGCAGTTAGGTCTATCTGTAATCATATTTATTTTAGTCATCTGACTTGATTATTTTCTCTCATACCAGAAGGCGACGTCTCTAAGGGATGGCCTTTGTCTTACTCACTTTTCTGTCCCTACTATTTATTGAAATCATGTGGTTTCTTTAAGCCTCAGTTTACTCAACTATCAGAGGAGATGATGAATTCTGTGTGTTTCACCCTGTAGGAGTTTGCAAGAATTAGATAAAATAAAGCTGAGCAGATACTGCTCTCTGTGTCATAAGCAATGAAGGTGGCACCATCTCTAACACTGCTGCTTAAAGACACTAATTTTGCAAGATACTTTCCCCTCATACTGGTCCAAGTTCTAGGTCAGACTGGTATCCCCACTAGAAACAATAGCCATGGCGCTGCTCCCAGCTGAGAAGCCTGGGAGTCTATTGAAAATAAATTAGTAATGCCCCATTCTCAATGAAAAAGTCTCAGGGAGATTTATAATTTTATTTTTTCTAAGTGTACAGAATAACATAAATCAAAAGGAGCAATAGTCTACCTTGTGTTTTGACTACTTTGACCCTCTTCAACCTCTGCCAATTTTTATCTCATTTTTGTTTAACTTTATACATCAGAGTTTAATTTGAGCCCTGGTCGAGAAGACAGTGATGTATAGGTTATATCAAGTGCAGCTGAAATTACCCTGTCCCCAGGGATTTTGGGCTGAAGGGAGGGTCCTGGTCACCTTTCAAGGGGGAGAAGAGGAATGGTACAGTTTGCCCCTTGAACCCCGCCTCCCTCCACCCAGTTGCCTTCATCACTGCCTCTCATTTATTGATTTGGCCACATCTGAGGAGCTCACAAGATTGCAACCATCCAGGGCTCATGCTTTCTGCCCAGCCTCAGGCTCAAAGCACCAGCCACTCTGGACAATGTCATTTTCCAAACCTGAAAAGGAGTTCTATTAGCATTGATTTTTCCTCTTTAAATTGTTATCTTCTCAGGAAAGTGTGCCCAGTTGGCAGTGTAGTCTGTCTGGCCAAGGAGATTGCTGGCTTTGTTTTTCTGAATGTCCAGAACAGTGCCTGATATCCACCCCAGAGTATTCAATAAGAATCAATGCATGAACACACGAATGAAGGAGTGAAGAATGAATGAGTTGCCTTCTGCTTCCTTGTCGCTGTTCATGTTCCAGCTGGCCTCAAGTCTTTTGGAAGAAGATAAACACACAGATGAACTGGGCCACTGACAGGAATTGGAGAGCTGCTGTCTCCCCTGGAAACTTCCCAAATGGAGCAAAAGGACACCTGGGACCAGAAGGGACTTGTGGTCACTTTATCCAACTCTCATCTGTTGCATCAATGTTTCTCAGAATTGTCTGGCCAGCCACTGGACCACCTATACTAAACACCTCCAGGGACAAGCCACTCAAGTGGTGACCCATGGCTTAGCATTTTACAATACATGTTTCCCTCCTAGCACTTATGACAGTTTGAAATTACACACTTGTGTAATGATTTCATTAGTCTGTCTCCTACACTGGACCCTGAGAACATGGACAGGTTCTCTGATTAAACTGCATGAGAAAGGTCTGTTTGATAACCTGAAGGTCTGTTTGATAACCTGGTTCCCTTGGAATGGACATAGGGCTTATATGTAGGAAGTGTCCAATAAAGGATTCTGAATAAATGAGTATGAAACAAACTGGGAGGGAGGGGATATCTGTGATTTGCTAGCATCAAGGAAGGAATGAGAATGACCTGTAAAAATGCCCAGATATGAGTCACGTTACACCTGGTGACCCGGTCCACTGTCAGTCCAGAAGACTAGTGAGTAAGGGGCTTTAGGAAAGCATTTAAAGGTAGCTAAACTGTGGAGCTAGGGGTAGCTGCCAATAGTAGCAAAAACTCTCTGGCACATCTCTTGCTCTAGACCTGCACTGTTCTATACAGTGTGGCTACCAATCACTGGAAATATGGCTGCTCAGAACTGAGAAGGATTGTAAGTATAAAATGCATGCCAGATTTCAAAGGTTTACATGAAAAATGCAAAACATTTCATTCGTCATTTTTACACTGATTGTATTGAAATTATAATTTTTTTTTTTTTTTTGTGGGTACCGGGGGTCGACCTCAGGACCTCGCGCGCCAGCAGGCGCCTGTTCCGCTGAGTGATATCACCGGCCCTTTTCTCGTATGTGGGTTCCGGGAGTCGAACTCGGGCCCTTGCACTTGCCAGGCAGGCGCTTATGCCGCTGAGCCATCTCACCGGCCCCTGAAATTATAATATTTTGAACCAAATTTTTAAAATAAAGTTTATCATACAAATTAATTTCACCTTTTTCTTCTGCCTTTTTTGTTGTTGTGTTTGGTTTGGTTTTGGTTTTGGTTTTTCATGTTTGTGTTTTTGTTTTGGTATTTGGGACCAACCCTAGGATGCTATACTGTTGAGCTATATTCCCTATCCCTTTTATATTTTATTTTGAGGCAGATTTTCACTAAGCTGCCCAGGCTGGGCTTGAACTTGTACTCTTCCTGTCTCAGCCTAGCATTCAGCATTACACAGTTTACATTATATTCTACTGCTACTCTAGAGGAAGGTCCTCAGAGGAGTCATTAATACATAAATATTCTCATGTGACTATTCACTGGTGAAAAATAATATGGTTTCAGTTGTATTTGTTCTGTGGCTGGCACTGTGCTAGGTACGGTACCACCTCATAGCTTTATTTTGGGGATGTCATCCTGAATAAATAATCTAAAACATAAAAATTCTTGGACCGGTGAGATGGCTCAGCAGTGTAAGCACCTGCCTGGCAAGCACGAGGGCCCGAGTTCAATTCCCAGAACCCACATATGATAAAAGGGCCGGTGATATCGCTCAGTGGCACGGGCACCTGCTGGTGTGCGAGGTCCTGAGGTCGACCCCCCGGTACCCACAAAAAAAAAAAAACATAAAAATTCTTTATGCACAGTTATTCTTTATAGTATTCTATACTATTAACAAAACACAGAAAATAATTTGAACAGTAAAAAGATAATATGTTAGCATTCTTGCAATGAAATATGCAACCATCTAACGAAGATGTCTTATGATAACAATGCTCAATCTAAAATTCAAAACTGCATACTCAATATAACCATCACTGTAGAGGAAGAGCCCAGAGGAAAGCAAGTGGAAGAAATCTTACCAAACTATTCACAGTCCTCTTTGGAGAAAAGGATAACGAATTACTTCTCTTTTTCTTCTTTTTATTTTTTTAATTAAATTTTATTTAAGAAATATAGCCTGCACCTGTAATCCTAGCACTCTGAGACTGAGGCAGGAGGATCACAAGTTTGAGCCCAGCCTGTGTAAACTAGCAACTTCACCAGACCCCCTCTCAAAATTTAAAAACATTTTTAAAAGGCTGGGGATATAGCTCAGTACAAAGGCCCCGAATTTAACTCCCATTACGCCACACACACATACACACAAAAATATAAATGGGCAAATGATCTGAATAGCTGCTTCTCAAAAGAAGAAACACAGATGGCTAATAAATGTATTTCTAAAATGGTCAATGTTATTAGCCATCAGGGAAATGCAAATCAAAACTACAGAGAGAGCATCTCAACCCAGGACGACTATTATCAACAAAATATAAAAATTGGTAGTGAGAATATACAGGAAAAGAAACCCTTATACACCATTGGTAGGAATATATATTAGTACAGCCAATATGGAAAACAGAATAGAGCTTCCTTAAAAACTAAAAATAGATCTACTATGTGACCCAAGTATCACCATTCCTGGGTATATATCGAAAGGAAATAAAGTCAGCAAAGAAAAGAGATACCTGCATGCCATCTTTATTGTGGCACTATTCACATTAGCTAAGATGTAGAGTCAGCCTAGAACCTCATCAACAGATACATGGATAAAGAAATGTGATGTGTGTGTATGTGTGTGTGTGTGCATGTGTGTGCACACACACTTGAATGATAGTTCATCATATATGCAACATTATTCAGCCACAAAAAAGAATGAAATCCTGAAATCATTTGCAGCAAATTTGATGGAACTGGAGGTTCCATCCTTAGCAAAATAAGCTAGGCACAGGGGCCGGGGATATAGCTCAGCAGCACAGCTCCTGCCTGGCAAGTGCAAGGTCATGAGTTCGATTCCTGGTACCCCCCCCCAAAAAAAAGAGCCTAGGCACAGAAAAACAAATACCACATATTCTCTCTCACACATGGAAACTAAAAAAGAAAAACAAATAAACAAATAAGTCCACATGAAAGTAGAAGAAAGATTACTAGAGATGGGGAAGGAGGGCAAAGGGTGGGTAGATGAGATCAATTATTGATGCATGCCTATGTGGAAATATGCCAGTAGGTCCCACTGATCTGTTGAATAAAAAAGAAATTAACATTTAAAAAGAGAAAAATATTTTTATTTAAGAAGCCTATGATAAAAGAGAACCCTATACATCTCAAGTAAAACAGGTGGACATTTGGAGTTTGCCCGACTGTTGAAAATGGCTGCAAGTGGTGAGCAAGACATGTCAATTCAGTTGTGTCCCTTTGAGCCTCATACAAGGCAAACCCCAGGCTTTCTGAAAGTGTATCCTTTACAGCTTGCACCCAGCAGGTTATTTACTCCTTTAACCCAGTGAATACCTCTCCAATTGACCTAACACCCCTGCATACACTCTAAGGTCTTTAAGATCTGTAGTATGGTCTTCTCTCTTTCCCATTTCCAGCACAGAGCCAGCACAGGCTGAGTGCTTTGTAAGATGCAAGAGCTTCTGCTAGCTTTCTGCCCCCAGCTTTCCCTGTGCTGTGCCTTAGGAGGCCAACTTGGATGTCAGTGTCAAGGTGCTGCTCTGCTTGCCAGTGTCTGGTGGGATGTAGCCAATGCAGAATCCTAGTTGGAGAGCACTGGGGTGCACTTTGCCAGGCACCAGTGAGCCTTCTTAGGCTACAACTCTCTCCTGAAGGTCACTGTCTTCTAAAGGTGGTCCTCACCATACTCTCCTCCCTGCTTGCAATAATCAGCACTTACCCCAGGCCCTTGAAGCCCAGAATAGTAACAGCTCTGTTAATTTTCTCTTGTGCTTTCTTTCACCTTTGCAAATAGTCTCTTGTAGGAAATGCTCCATGAATAATCCATATTTGAGCACGTCCTCTCTTTCCCACCAGGACCTGACTGCCAAAGAACTTAACTGAAAATGCAGTATCTGTCTGTGACTCACAATGTGCCGGGAGGCTAGGCGCAAAACACACTGTAGGAAGCCTGGTGTCTCTGAAGCTTGCTGGGTGCCTCAGCCCAGTGTCTTTAGAGCTGAGTTCTGGGGCTAACGTGCTTGCGTTCAATTTCAAGTCCTTCTCCTTCTAATGGCCATAAGATCTTCCACGCTTTCCTCTACCTTTCAAGTCTAGCTTTCCTTATTTGCAAAACAGGGTAAGAACATCTACATTCCTTGAATATAGTAAGTAGGTTGGGGATTAAATGCTATAAGACAGCTAAACTTCTCAGTCTGTGGCTGGTGTGGAGTAACACCACATCCCAAGCATAAGCCTTTGCTGTGGTCCACCAGGCTGTCAGCCTCAATAATGCAAATGTCCCAGAGGAGACACTGCAGCTGCAGAGGGGGCAAATCCTCCTTCCCCTTCCTGGGGCTGCAGGGACTTCAGGAAAGACACCGTATGGGGTACCATGGCTGTACCGTACCTTCTGTGCAGGCTCCTAGGCGAACAGAGAGGAGGCTGCTTCATGGAGGGAGGCGAGGGCAGGAGAAGCAGCAGGAGATGAAGTGCATTTTGAGAGAATCATTTGTTTATTTAAATGTTGTACTTATGAAAAATGCCAGAATGAGAAATATGAGCACTTGTGGTAATAATCCAAAAAGAGAAAAAAGGAAAAAGACATGATCCAAACTACAGGAAAGAATGACAGGAGAAGAAATAAATATGTGCATCTCTAAACTGTCTGTATTTCAACCTCAGAATGAGTGCGTCTTTTAAAATCTCTTTGAAAACACTTCCCTCCTCCTTTTGTCTCCTTTCTTTAGAAGGCATCTTTTCTTTTAACTCCCTTTGGGAAACTTCTTATAAATGAGGATTTGCATCTCAAGGGATTACTCTGGTTAAGAAAGTGTTTTATTAAAAAAATATACGTTTGCCACAGAATGCTGAGCGATATAATTAGCTGGTCCCTTCTGTTTTATTTTAAAAGGCTGTATGGCCAAGTTCTAATTAAACATATTCTCAGGACATTTGAAATGTGAAGGTGTCTTAGAAATGGGCCCTAAGATGAAGAAAGCAAAGGCTTAGGGATATAAGCCAGAAAGCAAGACCTCTGGTCACGGGGCGCCTGGCAGTACAGACTCGTTTCTGTTTCTGCAGATCCATAAGCCTGTTCCATCTATGGCTAGGATGCTACCCTGCCTTCTCAGAGGTCACACATGAAATGAGCTGATGTTTTGTTCCACCTAAGACAATCCAGTAAGGCTGAAAGGGTCCTTTACTGGGGTTCTGGGGAGAAGGCTATGTGATAGGTTATCATCTTTGAAGTAAGATGCCATTTGGATGCATCCCTTTTTCCTAGCTTTTGTTATGTGGTATAAGAAACATTCCAAAGGATCATACTTCATTGTACTTCGTGAACTCAGGAATCTTGCCCTTGATTGTACTGTATGAAAGCCAGGTTGGATCAACCAAGAGCGGCAGTGCTGTGGCCTCATTTGTAAAATGGGTGGAATGATGCTTACCTGTGTCCCTCTGGGAGAAGCAAGTGATCTGGAAATGGACATACATACTCTGTCCCTGTTCCAAAGGATCTGCTGGGAGACCACAGGAGTTAAGGTTTAGACATATGTAGGCACCTGGCCAGGCACCGTCACTCTTCACAGAGAACTTCCATATCCATAAGAGCCTCCCTAGAAGCAATTAGAGCTTCCTATTCATTGCTGGTGTGGATAACACAGTGGTATGATTACTTTACAAAACCATTTGGCATTTTTGGTTTTTTGTACTTGGGATTGAACCAGGGCCTTTGCACTGAGCTACATCCCCAGCCCTTTTTAATTTTTTTTTTTTAAGACAGGGCGTAACTGGTTGGCAGCTTCTTATAAAATCAAACTTCCTCCTCCACTGGGTCCAGAAATCACACTTCTACATAATGAGACCTAAGACTAATGAAAAGTTATGTCCACATAAAACCTGTATGAGCATATACACAGCAGCTTTATTCACAATTGCTCCAAACCAAAACAACTCAACTGTCCTTTAACTGATATGAATGGGTCAACAGACTGTGGTACATCCATACAAAGGAATATTTTTTCACAATGATAAGACAAAACTTATTGATACTCTGAGCAACGTTGGTAAAATCCCCAGTGCATTATATTAAGTGATAGAAGCCTGACTCAAAAGGTTCCATATTGTTACATATTCCATCCATTCTGAAAAAGGCAAAACTACAGGAAAGAAACAGTCAGTGAAAGAACAGTCAGTGGTTCAGTGGCTTCTCTCAGGGCAGGGTCAGAGTTTAGGGCAGGTGGCGGATAGTTGGGTTACCAAAGGGCAGTACAAAGGAACAGGGGTGGGGGGTTGGGACATGGGGGTGGAAGTTAGGTAATGGGTTGTCCCAACTCTTGATTGCAGTGGTAGTTACATGACTTCATGACTTATCACAACTCAAAGAGTGAATTTTACTCTATGCAAATTTAAAATTTAAATTAGAAAAAAATACCTACAGGCTTGGAAGTAAATGTGATAATTGTTTGGGGCTGAGCTCTGTATTCACCCCCTTCCCATGTTAATTCTATCCTGGAGGGATGCTCAGCAGGACTGGCAGGACCTTGCAGTCTCTGGTGATGACTACTGCTCCACAGAAGTGGTCTCCAAAAGCTGAGAGAAGTACCTAGAGTCCTGGATTAGTGAAAAGTTTTATTCATTCATTCATTCATTCATTCATTCATTCATTTTTATTCTCTTCCCTGTTGGATATAGGCAAGCAAGGAGTGTCGCCCACCAGTTTTAGCCCTCTTAAAATGGTGAGCACACACAGCTTTGCTATGAGATGGTGGTCCAAGCGTAAAAACACTAGCTTCCCATTGACAGAACTGAGCCAAAAGACTAACACTGGACAATTTCTTTATGCCAGGGTGAGTAGGGATCATATATTTTGCAGGCTAAAGCATTCTAGGAAATACAAAGATCTCACTGAAATATTTCTGATATGGCCCTTCAACTCAAACCAACTTAAAAACAACTGGCCAGGGGCCGGTGAGATGGCTCAGCGCATAAGCACCTGCCTGGCAAGTGTGAGGTCCTGAGTTCGACTCCCGAAACCCACATAAGAGAAAAGGGCCAGTGATATTGCTCAGCGGCATGGGCGCCTGCTGGCTCACGAGGTCCTGAGGTCGACCCCCGGTACCCACAAAAAAAAAACAAAAAAAACTGGCCAATAGGGAACTTCAGTGAAATAATATGAAGTATATATTCAGTGGAAAAAAGGGACTTGAACAGACACCCCACAAATACGGAAAGCCAAGCGACCACGAACATATAAAGTGGTACTCAAACTCATTACTGACCATGGAAATCAAATTACATACAGAGAGACCACAACCACAACCAAGATTAGAAAAATATTAAAAAGAAGAAAAAACATAGCTAGCAATACTATAGGTTGGCAAGGATGCAGAATAATGGGAAGGTTTAAAATGAACATAATTCCCCAGGGTTTGATAGGGCACATCTGTAATCTCAGCACTCAGGGAGGCGGAGACAGAATGATCTCACATTCCAGCCCAACCTAGGTAATTTAGTGAATTAGCAAAATCCTGTCTCAAAATAAAAAACAAAAAAAGGCTGGGGATGTAGCTCAGTTAAGAAGGCCTTGGGTTCGATCTCCAGTGCTGCCAAAAAAAACCAAAAAAAAACACACAATCACTTTAGGAAACAACGTGTTTCAGGATATCTTAGATATGCATCCTTTATGCCCAAGCAATCCCACCCGTAGATATGTATAACAGAGGAGATCCCCCACACGTGCACTGGGGCACAGGCACAAGCAACTCACAGTGGCATGTTTTAATGGTCCACAGAGTGGAAAAAATCCCAATATATTGAGATGCGTTTGTAGTGCAGTTTTGAAAATGACCCACTACACATATCCACAGAGCTAAGTGTCACGCACAATGCTGCACAAAAAGAAGACACAAAATGATTCATTCAATATTATTTCATTTAGGAACACGCACAGGGCTGCATTCCTAAGTGTTATAACTACAAAGCGAGGCAAGAAATTGAGCCTCCGAAATTAAGGCTCGAGGTGGCCTCCAGGCATGACGGTTGGGGTTGGGATTGAAAGGTGTCAGGGGAACTTCAGGTGACGGAGTGCTGATTTCGCATGTGCTGACCCTTTAATTACTATAAACCATACTTATGTGATTTACACATTCTACTACATTTTTGAATGACAGGAAGTCAGAAGTCAGATCCCAGGGATATGCAGACCAGGGTGGAGCCAGGAATATGCAGTGAATTAATATAGGTGATAAATCCTAAAGCTTTTTTCCCAAAGAGAAATTATCCAGATGCTTCTACATTATCATCAGAAGCCTTGCTTCCCTCCACTACCATTTTCTGCAGCCAGAGACCTTGTAGAGATGTTTGCTTTTAAGTAAAAGTTATATCCTTTTAAAAGTATCAATTTTCTCTCTTAAGTTTAATGAATGTTAATTGTATAGAGTGCCCTTACTGATTTATTACACAGTTTAGATCAGATACTCCCTATTTGCCTGGAAATCTATCATCTAAAAACTCAATCATTCGAGCAAGAATTCCAGGCAACCATATCCAATATCTCTTGAATAAGCAAAATACACACCTTGGCGTCTAAGCATGAACTTCATGCAGTTTTCCCTTCAGAAAATTTCTTCATGCTCTCATTTGAGACCATTAGCTCCATTCTTATTTTAAATATAAATGTAACGTCCTCAGACATCTGTTTCCCAGAATATATCAGTTTAGAAAGATAAAAGTGAAGGAGAAAGGGCCGCCAGAAGCACTGACAATTAAGAAACTGACACCACGAAAAAGACAGACAAAACAAAAAAAACCTTGACTTTCCTGGGCTTCTGCAGGCATTTATGTTAGGGACAGCAATGACATGTTTGTTAATTTAGACACTGACTAGACCCTTTCTTAAAAAATCAGGAACATGTCCAGCACATAATAAATGATGACCATCAAATGTTTAGAGAAACCTATTCAAAAGATTGAATTTTGTGTTTTTTTCTATAAAGAAATCATTTTGAAGGTTAGAGATGTTAATCTAAATCCAACTCCCTATGAGTATGCCTGTGCATGGATACCAATATAAATGCATATACAGAACTATATGTATGTGTACATAGATGCACACAGCAAAATATTCATCTCTAGTACATGAATGTATGTGTGCTTGGATTCCATTAAAGAGTTTCGGATTTGGATGGAATTCACCCTGAGAGCCGAACAATTATGGAGCAGCTGCATCCTCAGAACAAAATGACCTTTTCATCAAGTTACAAAACAGTAAAGGTTAAAGAATGTTTGAAAGGAAGTTAATACTTTTAGAACATTGGGGAAATTTCTATCCTCTCAAGTACCTGACCAAAAAAATGAGAGGAAAGTGCAGATGATCTTTAGGAGCTTATTGCAGGGATGTGTGTGACATGTTTGTCTTGCCTGCTTCTGCTCAAAAACATGAATGAACCTATCTCCTTAAGAAGCAAAAGGAACTGGGCCAGTGAGCGGCAGCACCTGGGAGGGAGCTTACTGGAGGAACACTAAGCAGGCTGGTTCCTAATTGCAATTTTGAAGTCACATTTCTTTCTCTCAAGAGTAGCGATGGCAAAGAGAGCAAATCAATGAGTGTCAGATTTTCCCAGTTTCTATTTTCCATCTGACCTGGATGTTGCAAATTCCAGTCGCTACTAACAGGGAAAATAGAAATATCAATGTGGCTCCTTACCATACCCCTTCCTCTAATGAGCTCCCAGAAAGGTCTGGAGGAACCCGCCTTGTCAGCCCTGCAAACTCCTACTCTTCCAGGAAGCCAGGAGTCTGTGTCCTGTCTTTGGCAACTATTCCCTCTCTTTGTCCGTCTTTCTTTCTTTCTTTTCTTTCTTTTTCTTTCTTTCTTTCTTTCTTTCTTTCTTTCTTTCTTTCTTTCTTTCTCTTTCTTTCTTCTTTCTTTCTTTCTTTCTTTCTTTCTTTCTTTCTTTCTTTCTTTCTTTCTTTCTTTCTTTCTTTCTTTCTTTCTTTCTTTTCCTCCCCTCCCCTTTCTGTTTTGCCCCATTCCATGAATTTGCTTGCATTCTAAGGTATATCCAGCCTCACTCATCTATAATCCTTTTCCTTCCAGGAGTTCTGACACTGTGGCTGCCCTTCTCACGCTGGCTTTAGGGTTCACCATTTATTCGACAGTGTGTACTAAGCTCTTCACCAAGGCATTGACACACATCATCCCAAGCAAGCATCACAGGCAAGCTTCATTTCGGCAAGGCCTTGGGAAATAAGCCCTACTGTGATTCTCTCACAGGCACATAGCTCGTAACACCAGTGCCTCTTTCCAATCCTGGTCTGATCCTAGCACTTAGCATGTAACCAAAAGATTTCAAAGGGCATCTCCAATTTTGATAGACTGTTTCCTTCCCAAGTCTCTACTAGGTACTTCAGATGGTGAGGCCTGTCCTGGAGGAGACCAGGTTCAAAGTGTGGAGGTGACTTGCTTGGTGAGCTATGGGCCACATGCCCAGATCTTTCATCACCACAATCAGAGCTGCAGTCCTCTGCAATATACAACTGCACATTTGTGCATGTGCAGAGCAGCCCCACTGTGTGCTGCTTATTGGTATTTACCTCCTAAGAGAAACTGACTTATTTCTTCCCCTCTTTCTGCACGCCTCATTTACCCCCTCATTCATTGTTCAGTTGAGGTAAGCTGAGTGCTGGGTTGGATAGGCAACACTTAGCTTTCCCACCTTTCCTACCTGAGAGAGAGAGAGAGGGAGAGAGAGAGAGAGAGAGAGAGAGAGAGAGAGAGAAGGAGAGAGAGAGAGAGAAAGGGAGAGAGACTTGATCTGATTTCTGAACCTGTCAGGCAGGATTGACTCCTTGATAGATTTTACTGCTGGAAGGTAACTCGCTCATTTGCAAGCCTCTTCTTTCCCCAGGTGAGGCTTGATTAGATTGATTCAGCTAGACCAGGAGCTTACTCCCTTCATAGGCCTTCTCCCAGTTGGAACCTTACGGACAGGTACACAAGTCTGTTGCAAATGAAGAGTATCTGGGAAAGCAGGGAGGTCCTTTTTGTACCAGAATCTACCTCTACTAACAGGTGTTTGCCTCATGTATTCCTACCAAGCCTGGGGTCAAAGACCCTTCTCTTTAGCCAACATGCTTCTAAAAACTCCAGATTATACAAAAGGCCTGTTATGAATTAGCCCCATAACTGGGCAACTTACTTGGAGTTACCGATGATACCTGCAACATGATCATAAGTTGAAAATTCACTCTGTCCCAAATGTGTGTCAGCACTTAGTATTCTTGCCATGTGTGTTTACAAACAGTTATTGAGCCACCCTGGGCCAGGCCATGAGAGGCCCCTGCCCCTAGGGACTCCTGGTTAAGGGGCAGGGAGGACAGCTATAGCCAACTGGCTTACACTGAGCTAATCTGGGAGAAAAGTGTCTAGAGGAAAGTCACACACACACACACACACACACACACACACACCCTGCAGATCCTTTTGGCTGGGAAGAGAGGTGGGGGTGAAGTTCTCACCAAGGCAGTTAGCTGAGTCATGACTCTAAACTCTGTTGAGATGGAGAAAGAACAAGGTCCTCACTCCGCAGCAGGTGAAGCGAGACAGCCACACTTCTAAAAACACCACTTTAATAAGAAGCCTAGGATGGGCGATGGGGTGGGAGGAAGAGATGCTGAGCAGATAAAAAATGTTCACACTCCTGGGCTCCTTTGCAAAAGTCCCAGCTGAGTCAGAACCCTCAGGAGAAGCCAGGCCAGGAGGCCAGCTCTTCAGGTGCTTATGGAGTCAAGTGCTCCCCAACAACTAGAACCAGAACCATTCCAGAGTCAGTCCCTTGACACGCTATTGCACTCTTTCCAACTGCCCTTCGACATGCTAATCAATACCATGCATAGGCCTCTTCTTGCATGCTCACAGGAGCTACTTTGAAGCCTGGGTGCTTCCTCCAGGAAGCCATCTGCCCAGGAGGGAAGTTCTGCCTGCTGAGGGCCAGGGCCAGCATCCTGGTCCTGCCTGTTCTGGCTGTTCCCAGGGACCAGATGCCCTCAGCTGAGCCATACTTGCAGCTCTGGGCCTGGTGGAGCCCCTGGGGAGTCTCAAGGCAGTTTCCAGCTGGGCTGCAAGGCCTGTTGCATAGATCTGCTCATCATTTTCAATATTTTAGGGACTATGGAGAGGTCTGTTGTGGTCCGGAGTGGAAAAGGATCTTTCCTTTAAGCTAAGTCAATACAGGAAACCCACTATTTTAACTTAAATGCTAAATTTGTTAGGGGATGCTAGAGAAGGGCAGTGGGGAATGGGCTAGCATCCTTCCTAAACCCTCTTGCATCACCACCTGCTTCTGCAACCTATCAACATGTTCAAGTGCAAGACACATGCACAAACCCTACAACCCACCTACGCCACTAGCTCAGCCCAAAAGCCTCCTGGAGCCCCAAAGCACCGCAACCCACCTCCTTTCAGACCGAGCCCAAATCCCATCTCTCTCCCCACCTCCATTTGTACCTTGGGCCAGAGCTGCCGCCCGCGTTGTCCCGCCTCTAGAGGGCGCTGATGGAGAGGTAGTAAGGCAAGCTCCGCAAAGGGCTCAAAGGGGGACCCCCAGGGACTCCACCCCATCCCCTGAGGGCTGATTTGAATATTTCAATGGCTGCCGCCAGTCTGGTCAATTTATCATGCAAATGTGGGTGCCCTCCGCGCCAGAGAGGAGCCACCGCCCGCGCTGGAGAGCGGCGCCCGATTGGTGGCCGAGACAGCGGCATTTGTAATATTTTTTCTTTGGGCATTAGAGTCATTTACCAATGCCATCACCGCAACTCCAGGCACTGAATCACAAGCCACTTAAAGGGTTTTATTGGCAGTTTTGAAACTTCTTAACATGTTCTTTTATTTTAAACCAAGTGTCAACTTATTTCTGACCTTCCTCTCCAGCCCCCACCTAAAAAGCTGCTGTTACTAGAAAGTACTTCATTCCCTCATTATTCCTGAATGGGTTACCACCCCTGCCTCGTCTTAGGGAGGAGGACTCGAGCTCTTTGGAGGTAGCACTTGGTGGGTAAATAATCTTTGAGAATTCTTATGAACGTGGAGGAATTGGTAGAAGAGAGAACCGAAGACAAAAGCAGAAAGGAGGAAGAAAGAAAGAAGATGAAAGACATGGAGGAAAAAAAGACGTGGCAGGCAGACGAAGACAGAAAGCAGAATCCAGGGTTTCTCTGCAGAAGGGGTGAACCTTGGAGTTTAATAGAAGAGCTCTGAAGTCACAGACTACCTGTATGTCACCTAATCTGACCCCTGGGGCCATCTGTCCCAAACAACTCTGGCTCTGCTATTGTCCAAATACAAGAGATATTCATCAAGAAATAAAAATGTGAAAGAACGATGCCCCTTGTTCCTCTGTCTTGTACCTGCCCTCCTGAGAGTTCTCTTAGGTCTTCCCCGTTTGGAAATTTGGGAACAAACACAAAATCATAATGTAGAAAACAGACAAGAAGAGCGATATAGGAAAAGACAAAAGGGAAACGAGATTGTTCCCGGTCTTGCAAATTCCCTGGCCGGTTAAGAGGTCACCGGGCATAGAAAGCTGGGTTGTCTAGTCTGCTGCGAAGACGGGGTAGTTTGATTTCTGGGATCGCCTCCTCCTCCGGGATTACTGCATGCGAGGAGCCAGGGTTCAGCCCAGAATCAGGTTGCACACGCAGTAATTCAGATGCCCGCTGGTGCCCGGCAGCTCCCGCAACCGCGCGAGAAGAGGTGGGCACCTTTGCGCTGTCACTAGCGAGGAAATACTCGCTCCTGGCCAGGGGTGAGCTCCCCCGCGGCGGCAGCTATCTGATCCGTACGTTTTGTTCGTTTGTTTATAACTCTGCCCAACTGGTTTCTAAAAATCCATTTCACCCAGAACGTGGTGAAAGGGCACTCAGCGCTGTAGCGAGGAATTCTGAAGATTCGCCCCCATCCCCCGGAACCCAAGCCTACACGTGGGACTTGAGAAAAGAGCGTTTCGCTGGTAATTGCGCCCTCCAAAATGCTGTTTAATGCACATCTGTCCTCTTTAGACCGAAATACAAAGGCTTTTATTTTACTGACTCTTCTTTCTACTAACAAAAAAAAAAAAAGTTTTTTGAAAGTTCAGTAAATGATAGAACGAAAGAGCATTACAGAAGAAAAGGAGTAATTTGAAGACGCAGGAACGAGCCTGCACGGAAGTGGGGGAGCGATGGAGGGCGAAGGTGATCGCCAGTCCCAGCCTTGAGAAACCCAAGAAAGTAGCCGCTACACGGAAACCAAGCAAAGGAGGGGCATCCCGGAAGACCCGGTTCTCCACCATCCCCACCCTGCCCTTAGTCCTGCTCCCTCCCTCTGTTTGGTGTATAGTTTAGCTTTTAGGTTTTTTCCCTTCCTTTTCCCCAAGATATTTATAACTGCTTGGAAATCCAGAATAGAGGGGTGGGGTAATGGAACTACGAGAAGGCGACCCGTAAGCCCTGGCTTCCTTGGCGTCTAGACCTGATCTGCTTCTGACCAAAGTTCTCAGGCACCCAGGAGTCAAGTCACGCCCACCAGGGAGCTCCCGGCTTCCACTCTGCTCCGCCCGGACCCCCAAGACCATCGGCATCAAGGCTGCCCCAGAAAGATCGCAGGCTCTTTTGCTTTTGAGTCAAGAGGTTCCGGTGAAAAACACCAGGCGTGCTTTGGGCTGATTAGGTCAAGTTGGGCTGTACCTCTGTACTCCATGCCTCAAGAAAGTCACAAAGTAGCAAGCCCCAATCCGGAAGGGTGTGTTGGGAGTGTGTGAGCGCGCTTGTGTACCCGTGTTGGGGTGGGAGAGGCGCTTCACATCCCCGAAGCCAATTCTTAACCTTGCGGCATAGAAGTCCTCTACTTTTCTTCTTAGACGACCGCCCCCAACCCCAGCCACATCCAAGCACGCCTGACTAGCTCTCCAGAGGCCCCACAGAAGTGGCATTAATATACTGCTCCGATTTTCTAAGGTTTATTTCACGTCAAAACTGTAAAAGTTCTTGGGAGAATTTACAGACAAAACATCTGGTTCGTTAAAACAAAGCTACTGGAAAAAGAGAAACAAACTTCGCTGCTGTGTAAATGCACTTTTAGCAAACAATTTACTGCCTGGTGAGGGCCTGGCCCCGGGATCTGAATCCTTTGGCTTTGGCAGGAGCTGAGGTCCCTGATGGGGCCCAGATACAGTTGTACGTGTGCGAGTGGCAGCGTCTCTGCACCCAGGGCACCTTCTCCTCACTGCCCAGCCCACCAGGCAGTGGGTAGGAGAGAGGAGGGGCACATCCAGGAGCACAGCCAGTGTTCCAGGGCAGCTCAGGCTGGAGGGCACTTGGTGCCACCTCTCCTGGCACTCTCCAAAAGCTCCCACCCTGGCCAGATGCACACACACCTTCAATTCTGGTGCAGTCTCCCAGAGTTTACTCCCCAATCTGCCTGTTTCTACAGGGGGTGCGGGCCTCCTTTGGAGTACCAGGACCCCCTCTCCTGGGTCAGAGGTTAGGCCCTGCAGAGCTTACTCTGGCACCTAACCTGGAAATGCCAGTGTCCAGGACACCTTCTTTCCCTGAAGTTATTTTCCTCAGTGGCAACCCCAATGAGGAATCACCTCGGCCTTCCTTAGAGCTGGAGGGCCCACTACACTCAATGGCCACCTTGACTGCAACCCCGGCTGTCTCCTGGCAGTGGCCCAGCTGCTCCTTCCCAACACGCATGTCCTGACTCTGGCATGGCGGGGGAGAGGCAGGCCAGTGCTCCTCCACTGCACACCTGTTTGGAACTACACCTGCACCTTTTTTAAATTTTCGGGACTTGTCCAGGTGGAACGGGCTCAGATTAGCCAAGGTCAGGAACACCCTAGGATGGGTTTGACCTGTTGGAGGCAGGCTCCTGGGAATAGGGTCTGGACATCTTGAGTTCGAGTTCTGAAAGCTGGAGTCAAATTTCTCACCCCTGACCTAGATAAACCACCTTGGGAGTGTTTCTAAAGAACACAGCTCAGTTCCCTGCCGCAGAGAACAGGCCAGCTTCCTTTAGGCCTGATATACAATCTTGGGGGGTCAGGATTACTTTCAGGACCCCTGGGCATGGTTTGGGTTCATAAAGTGACCACCTAGTTTTGAGGTAAGCCACCAGTTTCCGGTATGGGTATTTTGGTGAGTCCTTTCACTGCCTCTCAGCCCCTTTTTCTTTTAATTTTAGGGTTTAAAAAATTTTTTTCCCGGAACCACGCGACCTTCCTGAGGTGGGGGCATATGGCTTAGGCACTGACTCAAGCAGCTAAGCTACCAGGTGCTTGCGCAGGGGAGAAGCCTGCATAGCTATTCAAAGATATCTGTAACTGAAGAGTGGGATAAAAAGATTGCTACATAGTGTATCTCCTACAGAATCTTAGTTCCTCCGCTGGGCGGGGGCTTTTCCGCCTTATTAGTCTAACGTGAAAACATCTGGAACACTGGGTGTGGTATGTAGTGTGCGGTGTGCGGAGCCTGCACTTCATAGCACAGGCAGGCAGGCGGGTTCTCCTTCCTGAGGGAAGGACCCCCAGCCAGCCCTGCCGAAGCCTCCCCTGGCCTTCTCCAGAGCGGAGCAGAAGACCTTGGCACTGGTCAGAATGCAGCTTTTCCCCTTCTAACTGAAGAATGTCGGGGTGAACAGCAGTACAAGGTTTCACCCACTTGTGTAGTCACCTCAGAGGGGCAGAACTCACCCAGCAGCCAGGCAGAAATATATACAGTAAGAATGAAGTAGGGTAAAATGCCAGGTACCTACAGCCTCCCCAAGATGTCCCAGGAGCAGGTCCTCCCCACATGGTAGACACTCTTCCCCAGAACTTCTTGGGAGGAGGACAAGAAGGCCATTTGGGCAGACCAGATTGATCAGGGACACGTGTGCTTATGTTTACCCGCTGGATAACTGAGGAGGGAATGGGGAGCGAGAGGCAACAGAGGGGAGAACATGAAAAGGCAGCCAAGGTCAGCATTCTGGGAGAACAGGCGCCAGCAACTAAGTGCGAAACTCTGGTTTCCCAAATACACGGCCCTGCCCTTTCTCCCTCTGTAAAAAACATGTGAATTACAGGCTTACTGCCACCCAGACGCCATTGCTCCCTAAATCAAACCCCTAAGTTTTCACTGGGATCTGTTTCCTTCCCCTCTCCCGCTCCTCCGGGTCAGGCCTGGTGGAGCAGCAGCCAGGCGGGTGAGGTTAAGTTTTACCTTGAGAATTCCTGGCTAAGCCCTGCCAGGCTACTTCAACCACCCAGCGTCTGCCCAGGTGAAGGGGGCTGAAGCCCTAGCACCCAGGTACCTTCCAGGTCTATGATGTGGTTAGTGTAGATTTGGGAATTTCTCATTCTTTCTCTCCTAGCCACACCCAACCCGCAGAAAATGGGCAGAGAACTACTGGGATTCAAGGGGTGATGATGCCACTTTTTATCTGTCCCATCCCTAGAACGGCCTGAAAAACTATTCAAGTTGTGGGGGTCTCTAGACTAAGGGGGAGGGCCAGTGTATGTAGCTAAAAGATCACAGTAGAGATCAGGGATCCAGGCTGTGTCAAGCGGGCCAGATCCCAGTCTGCGCGTCCCGGACAGGCAGTGCACAGCGCTCGCGGTGTGCACTCCGCATGGCCAGTGTTGTGCGTGACGGTCTGTCGCAGCAATGTGAGGTCCACTGACACTGATGGATGCACCAATGGTTGGACGGACAGATGTTAGGGCGGACTGCACAGCGCACGGCGCCTGAGCGGGGGAGGGAGAGGCACTGATCGAGAGGCTGCGGCGGCCGGCGATGCGGAGACCCGAGCTTCGGCCTCGGTCCACAGGGGCAGAGGGCGGAGGGTACAGAGGTTGGAAGAACAGCGAAGGCAAGGAAAGGTGGAAGGAAGCACCACTAGGGAAAACTCCCTGCTTTCGGTGCACAGTGCCCGGTGCTGTGCTCACAAGCCGCAACCAGCGAGCGTAAGTGGGCACCGGGGCTTCCAGGGTGAGCCTAGGGCCGGTGGGAGCTGATCTCGCGCGGTGCCGACCCTCCTCTAGGCGAGAGGAGCCCGGCGCGGCCACCAGAACCATGAGGTCGCCGGCGGCTTCTGCCGACTCACCGTTCCCTCGCTCTTAAGAAGCGTTTTACGCCCCACGGCCGCGTCTCCAGGGCCTGGAGGGGCCGCCGTTCAGGCTTTTGCGGCCACAGGCACCAGGCGCGCATGGCGTCCCACCCACAAGCACGCCACACACCGCCAGCACCGGAGCCCAGCCGCCACCCGCCTCGGGCTCCCGGCCCCGCCCGGGGTCCGCACCCCGCAACTCCAAGCGCTCCTGCACGCGCCAAGGCGCTGGAGGCGGCTTTATAGCCGGGGAGGACGACGGCGGCGGCGGCACATCTGCATTCAGGGAGGCGTCTGGACCGAGCCCAAGCCTGCAGGCTGGGGGCGAGCAGAGACTTTTGATCTTACCGTCAGGGTGAGATCACGGTCTCCTGGTCTACAAGAAAAGAAAGCATGCTGTGAACTTTTAAAACAAACTTGCAAAAACAATCACAAAGAAAACATTAAAAGGAGACAAGACGGGAGGAAAGGGAGAAAGAATAAAAGAGAACGAAACATTAAAAAAAAAAAAAAAAAAAAAAAGGAAGGAAGAAGGCCGGGATTGCAGCTCCAGGAGCGCACAGCCAGCCAGTCCCGGGGCGCGGGGCTCCGGCCCTCGCCGAGACTGTCGGCCTCCGGGCCCGCGCGAGCGTCTGGGCCCTAGCAGGCAGGTCCCGGCGCAGCGCCGCCCGGGGGGCAGCGGAGTCGGAGGCCGCCCCCGCATCCCCACCACCGGCGCCGGGCAGCGCCCGGAGCCGGCCCCGCCGAGGCCGCCCCATTCCCGGCCCAAGAGCTGGCCCAGGGAGACGCAATCGAGCCCGCAGCGCATCGATTCGCCGCCGCCCGCGCGGCTCGGGCTCGGGCTCCAGCTTCGCCGCCGCCGCCCGAGGGTCGCCCCCATGAGTTCCAACCCATCCGCGCCCTCACCGCCGCCCGTAAGTGAGCCCGCGCCGCCTTGCCACCGACGCAGCCCTGCCAGCTCCTCCTCTCCGCGGCCCGCCAGCTGGGCCCGCCCGGCGCCTCGGAGACCCCAATCACCCAATCAATAATCAATCCCTTTCCTCCAGAACTGCCCGCAGGCCGGGCGCGGCTGGGTGGTCCCCTCTCGGGGGCGCCCCGGGGGGGGATGGGCTGGGGACACCGAGTTTGCTCTCCCGCCCCCGTCCTGCCCCGGGATCTCTGCGGGCGTGGGGGGGGGCCCGGCTCCCAAGGGGGCTAGAGGCGGGGTGGAGGGACCCTGATCATCCTAAAGTCTAGAGAGGAAACTTAGAAGCACCCCTTCCTACGCTGACCCTCGTGACGGCCCGGGAAAGTTTGCCTGGGGAAAAAATAAGGGGAAGTGGCCGCGGCGGATCCCAGGGGAGGAGCCCGGGTGGCGCGGGGCTGAGGGCGGCCCCCACCCAGCCCGGCCAGTGACCGCCTCTACCCTCGAGGGCGCCCACCGGGCCCTGGCATCTTCCGGGGACGAAAGCCCTGGGCCAGGGATCACTCTGGGAGTTTCGGACGCGGCGAGCAGAAAGGAGTGTGGGCCGGGCGGAGCGGCTGGGGGTGGCCGGGGGGCGAGCCCGGGTGGTGATGCGGGGTGGGCGGGGGCAGAGGGCGCCCCGGGATGGACTCGGCGGGGTCGACGCCGAGCCCCTGCGTGCGCGCACGGGGCGGAGGCTGAGGGGCGGCACCGGGTCCCCGGACTGGGCGGGGGTCCTAAGCAGGCCGGGGGCTGGGGGCGCGGCGCCCCCGCGGGCAGGCGAGTGACACGATTATCTCCTTTTCCTTTAAGCTTGCCTGTTGCCGACGCCGCCGCTCCAGCCGCGCCGCGGGCAGAAGACTGGACCGCTGAGCCCCGGGCCGCGGTGGCGGCTGCGCGCCCCCCCCATGCCGTGACCCCCTGCCCGGGGGCGGGGGCCGCGGCAGGACCGGCCGGCGCTCCCGCGCTCCTCCTCCCACCCCTCCGCCCGCCTTCTCCCCCCTCCCCGCCCCCCAGCTCCGAGCCCCGCGCACCTCGTCTGGGGACGGGGCGGGGGGGGCAGGGCCGCCGCTCCTCCCCGCCCCCTCCTCCGGCCTCTGGAGCGATTTGTCAAACTTCCCATTCCACCGGCAGCGCGGTCCTCCTCCTCCTCCTCCTCCTCCACCACCTCCTCCTCCTCCTGGCCTCCTCCTCCCCCCGCGCTCCTCCCTCCCCGCGCCTCCCTCGCCCGCCCTCCTTCTTCCCTCCGCACGTTCGGGGATCGCGGCGGAGCGCGGCGAGGGGGGGACGCGGAGAGCCGGGGCGCAGCAGCATCCTGCGGGCGGCCGCTCTCCGGGGGGGAGGCTGAGAGCAGGCCCGCCTCGCCCCCCCGCGGGCCCGCCGCCCCTCCCTCCCTCTCCTCAGCCCGGCAGCGGCGACGGCGGCGGCGGTGGCAGTCGCGGGAGAAGCATCATGCCGAGGAGGAAGCAGCAGGCGCCCCGGCGCGCAGCAGGTACGAGCCGCTTCTCCTTCCTCCTTCTCTCCTCCTCTTCCTCTCCTCGCCCCGCGCCTCTGGCTGCCGGGGGCCGCACTCCTCACCCCTCTCCCTCCGGCGGCGCTGAGTAACTCCGGGCGCCGCTCTGTAGCTGTTCTCCTCTTTGGGTGCGTGCGTCCGCCTCGGGTGCCGCGCGCCCTCGGACGCCCCGCTGCGCTCTGCCCTGTTCCCTCTCGCACCCACTTCGGGAACCGCGCTCCGGGCAGACCGAGGCGCGCTGGGTCCCGCCTCCCCCGCTCTCGGGCTGCGGAACGGATGGGAAAGAGCCCTTGTCTCTTTCTGTGGGGGGCGGGCGGGGTCACCTGAGTTTCCTGGGACACCTTCCGTGTCCCCCGCGGCGGGCCGGCGGGGGACTGCCGGGTGTCTGCAGGACGCGAGACAGCGAGCAAGTGAGCCAGCTGATCCCTTTGGTCACCTTACTCCTAATTCGATTGATTCTTCATTTATTGGGCCCAAACCGGGTACAGTGCTGCAAACCAGAGCGCACGGGGTCTGGGTATTGTCAGATGACTGTCAAGTCACTGTTTCTTGCTGGCATTTCCTCCACCCCATTTGTGTCCCCTTACCCCCAGCCCCTCCTTACACTGCTTTTCCTTCCTTTATAGCACTTAGTTCTGGGACTGTGTCTTAGTGTTCCTCCTCACCCTCCCCTTTTTTTCCAGGAGTGTCAACTCCTGTTAAGACCAAACTGATTTTTTTTTCTTTTCTGAAAAAAAGCATCATTGAAAACAAAACAAAACCCACACACATTATGTTATTTTGCAATAATATTGGTCGGGGGCATGTTGCCTGGAAGAAGGGTTTCTGGCCCATTGCCACCCTTGATTTGATGACTGATTGATCGTCTGTCATGCTGCTGCCTTTGATCTATTCATTCCCAATAAACATCAATAAATCACTTGCAATGGTGAGGCCAAGCTCTGTGACGTCAGGAGGGCCTTGTCAGTGCAACTTTGGGGATTTGGGGCAGATTGCCGGGTGGACCACATATGGACGTGATGTATTTTGATATGAGTAACACTCAGATGTGCAGAGGGTCAGATGCTGCCTGAAAGGGGAGGGTTACCCAGAGGTTCACTTCTTTTCTATCCTTTTTCTTCTCTTGTTTTGATGGAGAGAGGAGGGCAGAGAGAAGGCTCAGGCATTCGTGCCCTGAGTGCCTGTGGTACCCGCGGTGGTGGTGATTTCCATCAGGCCAGGGAGCACCCAGCCAGTGGCGCTCCCACATTGGCTACACTCTAGACTCAGTCTCTTTACACAGGGTCACGGAAAGGGAATGATGTTCTGTCTTCCTCCAGAAATGTGCTAGCCTGTCAGTGTCTTAAGAAAACCTTAGCAGGAAAATAAACTTGGTTTGGTGCACATAATGCAGGTTTTGCTCTCTATCCTCAGTGTTGCCCAAATTTAGAAAGTTTGAAAATCCCAGTAGTGCTTGTAGAGAGGGTTCGGCCTCCCAGCTCACCTCCTGATGGTTCCTGCCCACCCTACCTTCTGCTTTAAATTCCAAGCTCATGTAGTGAGCTTATCTACCTAAAATAAACTCTAAAACTTCGGAGGAATCCTCCACAAAGTTGGGTAGTAGGAATGTCTTGGGTTTCTTCCAGTCTTCGAGATTGTTTTTTCTTTCCTTTTTGGAGACACTGTGTAAGGTATCTGAGTGCCTCAATCAGACGAACCATATGTGATTACATCTTTACATTTGGTTTAGAACTCTCTCTACAGTTCATATTTTTCTCTTCCACCTTGTCCATCTGAGACACTTATTGGACAACTTTCTTCTGAAATGATTAGGGAAGGAGGAAATGTACAGTTGGCCTTATTTTTATTTTTTAAAGCAACCTGTTCACTAACCATTTTTGCACCTTTTTAAAGGCCAGCCAGGAAATCTCAGGTCAGTTAAGAAAAATTCATTATATAAAAACTTGACTGCACGACTAATAGGAGATGGAAGAATGGTTTTGCTGTATCAAAATGACCCGTCAGAACGACTTTGTTTCATATTTGATTTAATTGTCTCTCTCCTGACAGGCACATTCATCAATAGCTTAATGGTCAATCAGAAGTTGGCAGCGTGAGTGCTTTCTTTCTTTCCCATACCCTGGTTTTGGATTTACTTTATCAGAATGCCTCTGCCTAATGGACATGTGGAGGAGGGGGTGGAGAATGACTGAACGGCTACTTATTTAAGGAGAGTGGAAGGAAAAAAGAAACTTCAACGTTTAAGCTGGCGATAAGTATGCACAAGCCAATAAGTAAGCCGTGTGAGTTTTTTTGTTTGTTTGTTTGTTTGTTTGGATGGGCGAGAAACTTCCCATTTTTTTCCCTCCTTTTTTTAGTTCTCACAGCTGCAAGTTATAAGGTTCATGCCTGCTTTTGTGGCATACTGGGAGTGATGACAAATTGATTGCTTTGTACTGATAGAGAGAGTGGGAAAAAGAAAGATGTCTGCTGATTGGTAACTGGAAATCCAGTCCCCAGCAACCTTGAGAATACTGGAGAATTTTTTTCCCCTCCAAACTGAAAGGTCCGCTGAGCCATAAAAAAAGAAAAGTTGTTTTGCCAGCTTCATTAGTGTTCACCTAATTAGCTGTAAACCTGATGGATTCCTGACAGCTTTAATGATTGGAGATGACAAGCTCGACGCAGTGTCATCCAGCAGAATTAGGTTTGCAGCTAGTTTGATGTAATCAAGTTGATATTACACAGTCCTGGCTGCCTTTAGTTGTGCATTAACTCAATTTTCTGCTGCAGGTGACAAATGGGCTTTGGTACCTGGATAATCATGTCATAGGAATTAGGGCCCTTTTAATGGTCTGGGGTAGAATAACAACCACAAAGGGCCGAGCTGGGTAGAGCTTGCAGTCAGCACACAGGTGCACACAGCCATTCTATCTAGGCCAAATGTAACACTGCTTTGAGGAAGGCCGAAGCAGGCTCTGCAAATCCCTGAAAAGATGTCTTTCTGTACTTTAGGATTTTTTTTTTTTTGATACAAATTATACATGGTTTAGTGTCTTTTCTGAGAGAGAGAGGTTTATTTACCTGCATGAGGGAAACCTGGGCAGGAGTTTCCTTTTTCAGGCATGTGATTTCATAGGACCGTACATTTGTGTTGGGCAGTTGCTGCTGCTTGTACAAGCTCAGAGAAGCAGGGTTAGCGAAGGCCAGTGAGTGTCCTTTAGGCAAAATGACTATTATTTTTTGCCTGAAATATGACTCTCTTCTATTTGTAGTGTTTGTTTCTAAACAAATATTTCCTAAAAGCAAAAAAAAAAAAAATTGAAACTAATAGTAGCAGATAATAGTTTGTTTAGTAGTAGTATTTTTTCAAGGAAAATGTGAACGCGTGGAAGGCCATTGCCTAAGCTTTTTTGAAAATCCCTAACCAATAATGTCTTGCATTGCCCTTTTTGAGTCTTTCGTTGAAAAGAAGCACTCTTCCATGGAGTTTTTAGCTAGCAACACCACTCCAAGCATCCTGACTTCTGTAAAAAGGACTTCGATCACCTTAGGATCTGCTGGTGTCACAGAACACTGCGGGTCTCCCTGGGATGGGGCTTCTGCGTTGCCAGCGGCATGAGCAGGCCTCCTAGGTGGCCCACCTGGCGGTGTCCGGTTCTGCCTTCTGCAGCCTGGTTCCTACCTTGGGCAGCCCCAGAAGGAGCCTTTGTTCTCTCTTGGGTTCCCCTGGAGCCTTCAGGAGGACATTTCTGCCTCGGCTGGGAGAGTCTCGATGCTCTCGAACCTGCCGCATATTTCTCTCTTGGACAGGTAGACTCTGTAGCAAGGCAGCAAAATGACTGGCTTTGGCTCCCCATGCACTTCTGTGAAATACGAGGAATAGTGCAAATTTTAAAGAGGAAAGTCAAGAGGAGGAAGGCAAAAAAAAAAAAAAAAAAAAAAAAAAGAGGCTAGGCAGCAAGGATACCCCTGCGGATGTCCACATGGGGAAGAGAATGTTCCAGAATCAGCTGCTGTGCCCCCGTTATCTTGAAAACTGTCAGTGAGGGCTTCACTGCTCTCCAGGGCCACCCTTGATTGTGAGCGGTGGATGTTGTCATTTTGTTCTCGGTTTTGCCTTGAGCACACTCATAAACGGGAGTGAGACAGTCAATAACTGATGTATCAGCACTTGTTTCCCAAATTGCCTCACAAGTCTGCCTTTTCCCTCTTTTTTAGTAAAGATTGTTTTGTACAGTGATTAGAATGAAAGGTGACTGCTCAGGGCCACGGGAAATGCTGTGAAGCCCAGGTGAGTTCACAGAGTAAAAACCAGTCCTTTACCCCCACTCTGTACCTTTGGGATTTCTAGGAGGAGAAAGATCACCTCGAGGACCAAGGGCCTGGATGCTGTTGGGTGCTGCCTCCTTTCCACGTGTCAGGGCAAAGCGAGGCCCAGGCAGGGTTGCAGCACACAGGCAGGAAGCAGAGAGGAGAGGAGTTGGGAAGTCTCTGGTCCTCCTGTGCCATGGCTGCATTTCGTCCAATAACGCCAGCACCTACTCCAAGTGCAGCCTGTCAGGGCTTCCTGCTGGCCCCGTTTTATTCCTGACTGTGAGTGGACAAACTATAGAAATAGCTCTGGCCGTTTAGTAAAAAATAAATAAAAATAAAGTAAGGCATGTGTTTGCCCCTCTGTGTCAGCATCCCCTGCCCATTTAAATAGATGAGTCTTCCAAATAAGCTGTTCTGTTACTCTCCTGTGGTATCACTCCCAGGCCCCCGGGGAAACAGAATAGAACAGAATGGTACTTTCACTTACCCAGAACCCTCACAGGTGCTGTGTGTGTGTGTGTGTGTGTGTGTTTTAGTTATACTCCAAATTGTGGTTTCTCTGTCTGAAGTTAAAAATGAAAGGTGAATACAATATATTGTATTTGGTAACAATGATATGGACTAGTACATCCAGACAGATAATGTGCAGTTGTAATTAGACTCAATAGACAGGCAGTCATTTTTAAATTCTTTGACACATGCATAAAATAGTCATATAATAAGATAAGATGACAATTTTATGTTAGGTTGATAAAGTGTCCTGATACATGCATTTAAATGTCTGTAAGCCTTTTTTTTTAAGAAAAAAAAATCCAGACAGATTAATTCTAGTTTCCAGTATTTGCAGTTAGTCATTAAATTAATTTTTTTGAATCCTACTAAACAATAGCTATGAATATTTCTTTTTCTCGCTTTCTGGATTTTTTTTTTTATCTGAATTCTAAGGAACAGATACATAGACTTGGTTGTTTTCCTTAATTTTTAACACTTGTAAAAATTTACGTTAGATGAGGACTTAAAAATTCAGGTCACTGTAAATAACATAATGCTATGTGTTTTTGGAAATATTTTTTTTTTTTAAAGGCAGTAGTAGAACATAAGATGCTTATAACCACTTGCCTGAACAACTTGACATACTCTAGATTTAGGAATCATTATTAGAAAGATTACATAGTGTCCTTGACCAAATATTGAATATTTTATAAGCCCCATTTAAAAAAGAAGACATTTCTAGTGCATATACTTGATTTGATCAGCATTTAGATTCTTAGGTTTAATTACTTTCAATTCTGTAAATTATTTCACTGTTTCAACCAGAATAGCCCAAGAGATGTATGAGGGGAAGAAAAACATTTCAATAAAGGTCATACTACCTGGGCTTTCTGACCATCTCTTTACCTCATTTTCTCAGATATGCCAAGGTGTGGCTCTTGAAGAATAATTTAAATTTGTTTGGGCTTAATGATAAATTATTAATTCATACTGTCAGGACACATGTTATTAATTATGACTGTGTTTTCTTCATCCAGAACAGCTGTTGGGAAAACAGGGTAAGTTCAGATTGTCTTTGCGAGGGAGGGCATAAAAGCAAGGAACTTAACAACTCCTTGTCATTATATTCCTGGTCTCCTGGCTTTGAGAATAAAGGATTGCAGAGGGCGGAGTATAGGGGAGAGAGAAACTATTAATTCTAGACCAAGATGGGCACTGGCAAATGTTAACTAATGTATATTCTTTAAAACACAAGACAAACTCTCAGTGTACTCTGACTCTAGTTAGGATGCTGAGGTGTATGATACCTGGAGTATTCCCGAGCCCAATTTTGGATTGGGACTTTCCATTCCACCAGTTTCTCTTGTTTTTTATTTTTTCTTCTTCTTCCTGTGTGTGGTAGGCCAGAAGGTCATGTTCACAAGTTTATAGTAGCAGAAAACAAAATACTCTGAATGCTTGTTTGTTTTCCAGACTGGAACCTATCCTTAATGCAGAGCAAAGGGCTGCGTAGTAATATACGTGCAATGACTCAGATTCATCTACTTTTGATTTTCCATCCCCACCATTAAATCTAGTCCTGTGTATTCAGTTTCCTTTGAGTTCTTTGAGAAATGCATGTTGCATAAAATAGGCAATTTTTAATGAACAACTTAATGTAAATGGATTTTGAATTTAAATTAATATTAATGAAGCCTTGAGTGAATTTATTTTGCATACGTAAAGACTTGTAAGTCTTTCACCCATGTGCTTTCTCCTTTATGTAGTAACATTGGTTGGGTGGATTAACCAGTACCTTTTAAAGGTTTACACTTAAAAAAAATTAAATTGACTTTATATGTCCACAAGAGCCAACATATTTTTAAAGAAAAGTGTTACTTCATTTTAAGAAAATAAACCTCATTTCTTACTAAACCTCTCAGTTTCCATTGCCTTTCCATTACTGCTGGTTTGGCATTGCTGCTGAAGAAAATACATACCAACAATAGTTACTACAATCAAGATGTTTTCTTTCTTTGGCTCACCTCTAATGCATTATGTATCCTGGAGTGATGGGAAGTTCCGTAATTAATTCTGTTAGATGTAATTGCTATAATCACTTTGATGTTACACATAATAAAGGTAATATGGTAACCACATAAAAAATATAAACACCTTATTGTAACACTACTGCTAAAATTCGTTCTCATCAGGTCTGCTTTATAGACAAGTGTTTCTGACTATTTTTGGTCATAGGTGACAATTTTTTGAGCTGGGTTCATTGATATTCCAAAGGAGAGGCATTTATTGGAAAGGATGGGCCTTGGCTTGGAGGGATCTCCAAGCTTGTTGCCTAGGAATCTTAATGCCGGTTTCCTTAAAGATGTGGCTAATTAAGAAAAGGTTTTTGTCTTCTGTGGATGAGAGAGGTAAACACTTCAGAAGTGGCCATGGCATGAGAGGAGAGTGTGGCATAGGAGGGAGTGAGGAGCTAGGAGAATGATAGCAGAGTATTCAGCTGTTCTGTGGGTTTTCTCATGGTGTGGGATTATGGGAAGTGCCCTCTGTGTGTGTGTGTGTGTGTGTGTGTGTGTGTGTGTGTGTGTGTGTATGCCTGTGCATGTTAGAGCAAGCAAGCCTGAGAATGTGGTTATGGGTAAGCAGAAAAGGCTATCTTTCTGTAATAGTATAACAGGAGAAGTAAAATGTAGACTATTTGCTTCATTATTATTATTGTATACGTTTCATGGGGAGACAGGTATGGTGCCTAACTGTTGCGTGAAGTGCCAGGGCATTGGCTGATGTTGCCTGGCGTACTTACTGAAACCTGAATGATATTTCAGACCCCACCTCACCACACACACCCCCAGCTTCAGGGCCCCCACAGTGGATCCAGACCCCCATAGAGCATCCGGGAAATTTGCCTGACATCCCAGGGGCAAGATGCTCGTGGGATGTTTCTGAACACATGTGAATCATCCTTTCCAGTCCAGTATGCAAGAGGTGGGAAAGTAGTGGCACAGGAAACTTACAATTTAATTTTCTCCTTTTGGAGATCCTGGATCCAACTGGCCTTCGGATCTGTTGGACACTCATACTTCACTGCACCCTGTCTGAATGTACTGTCACCAAGGCCATGAAGCCTCGTGACTCAGTGTTGGCCCGTCAAGTTTTGATGTGAATTCCCATTTGTTTTGTGTGTGTGTGTGTGTGTGTGTGTGTTTTGGTATGTTTTTAAATGATCATACACAGAGGTAGAATAAGAGAGGGTGTGTGTGAGCAAAGGGAATCCTCGAGCCTTCCTGGAGGAGGAAGAAAAAGGTGTGTTCAGGAGGTGCAGAGGTCCCCTGGCCTGTGTCCAGGGCCGTGAAGCCGGTCTTGCTGCTGACTTTGTGACTGAGTGCAGACCTAGCAGGGGGAGCAGGATCTCCAGGTCTGAGGCACGCGTGGCATCCTGCCTGCCAGGTGGGCAGGGGGCTGGAAGGGGGTTCTGGTCTGGGCCCCTGGCCTGGACTACACACCGCAGCCTCCAGTCCTCCCACAGTGACTCCCAGGCTGGTTTTGATGGGGTGGATGATAAAAGTCTGTGAACTCCATAGGCCCCTGTAATCAGGGCCAGTGCTGACATCCTTCTCAAGTTTGACAGCTTCTTCCTTTTCTCTCCTCACCGCCAAGCCTTTCTCAACCGAATTTCCCCGCCTCCCTCTCCCTTCCCTCCCTGCCTGCCGCCCACCCCTTCCCTCCCTCTCCTCCTTTCTGTGTGTGTCTCTCGTTTCATGTTCTTGATCAGTCTCAGATGCCGGGAATTATTTTTTTTCGGGCGGGAGGGGGAGTGTTGCTTTAGGTTTGTGGGTTGGGCAGGTGTGAGAGGAAGTCTGTGTTTTTTTTTTTTTTTCCTTTCCTTTTCTTTTCTTTTCTTTTTCTTTTTCTTTTTCTTTTTTTTTTTGTACTGTAGGCCTGTTGCTAATTAATGTTCCTCCATAAGATTCTGTCGGAGTTGAGTAATGTTTTTGATCTTTATGCCTGATAACTGCATACTTAATGAGATTTCAAAGCTGTGAGTGCAGCTCCCTACAATTATTGACAGATGCCTTTTCTTTGCCATTGGGTTCAGCTTCATAAATCCTCTCGCCGTAATGAGGTTCAGTAGTGCCACCCTGGCAGTGAGCTAATGAAAGGGGGGAGGGTGAAGCGGCTCGTGGCTGTCTGACACATTTTTTTCCTTTAAAATTTACTATGCAGATGTCAAGCTGTGGGACGATTACTTCAAACATGCTAATTTTTATCTTGCTTTTGTGTCAGCCCTTTGCCATTAAATAAATAAATAAATAAAAGGACTAACCTTACTCCACTTTGTTTCTTTCTCTGTTTCTTTTTTCTTTTTTTTTAAAGTCACACTTTTAATAACCCCTGGGGCGTGACTGCTGGGGACATTGACATGCGTGTGGCCTTTTGCAGGTATCCAGTGGCAGGATCATTTTAGGTTTTTTTTTTTTTTTTTGCTATCGGAAGGGCAGGAGGAGGATAAAGTGCGATATCCCCAGGCCTCCCAGCAGCCTGCCCTAACTGTGCACTTGAAACGTCGGAGAATTCATTTCAGAGTGCGGAAACTAAATCCTGGTGGAGAAGAGCTACACCATGCCAAACAGTCGATTTCCTTTTCAGCGGAGTCATACATCACTGACCCACCCTTCCCTCCTGACAGAATGACATATGTCATTTATCATATGGGCCCCAGCCAGACAACAGGGAGGGGAGGGAAGCCCAGTTCTGAGGATGCTGTCTCCTCCTCCCTACAGTACAGTGTGGCTTCCAGAGAGAGCACTGCTGATTTGGCTGGAGAGAGAGGGAGGAGAGAGGAGAGGCAGGGGAGAGGGGAGGCGAGAGCCTGCTCCTCCGTGGAATCACTGTCGGGCGTGTGGTGTGGCGGGCATGAGATTGGCAGAGGCACTGAGGAGGTTATGTTCTTCCGTTTTATCTGCTAAACCACACTGTTCAGCCTCTGATGCTCCCTGTTTCCCCCCTCGTACCCACCCTTCTTCCCCTTTAGTCAAGGGAGGGGTTAAAAAAGGTTGACAGGTATCATTCAAGCCAGCCCAGCTTGTGAGGTGAGGTATAAATGAATCTCAGGGCTCCTGGCTGCACATGATTCAAACGTGTGTTATTGAAGACGGATGTTCCTTAAAAAAAGATTGATGGTAGATGCTGGGCTTCGGGTGCCATTTATCATTTTGAATATTATTTAGACTTGCCATGTAAACCTGTAACTTGAGAGTTGGACCAGCCGGGGCAGAGTAGGGGCCTCTGTGTGTGTGTGTGTGTGTGTGTGTGTGTGTGTTTCCATTGATTGGCCTTGGGTTCTCATTGCTGCTGACCAGACACAAGCCCTCCCATTTATAATGCAGAAGATACCCCCTCAGAACATGTGGGGAGAGGTTTTAATTTTGAATAATTTCCAAGGACACAGGGAAAAATGAAGTGTCTGTGATTTACACTAAAGCAAACAGGCAACTTTCTCTCCCTTTCTTCCCCCATAGAGGCAGTCACGTATGAAACATTAAAATATAAACAGAGCTTGAGTTGCTGAAGCCAGAACCCTTGTCTGATTTTTTAAACTCTGTGTCATGCTTTTTAAAAGAATCTATCTTAAAAGCTTAGCACAATATAACTTAAAAAAAAATACTGGTTGGCTTGGTTAGTAGTGTGAGAATGAAGAAACAGAGACTTCCACGTCTCAGGAATATTTCAGATAAAAAATGATCTTCTGCGGCTCCCTGCGCCTACTCCCAGCAGCCTCTTCCCCTTTGTGTCTGCACTCTGTTATCCACAGCTGGGCCCCCACCGGCCCCCACCAGGACTGATGTGGACAGCTGTTTCCAGGCCCTGCCGGTTAATCACTTCTGGTTCTTTCGCACCCTTGAGCTGTGTGCACCAGGACACCCCCACCTACTGGATGTGTTTAGGGATGCAGGCTGGCTTAGGCCGGAGCCCCCAGCTGCCTGGAGGGAGGCTTTGGCAGTACTTCTTCAGAGAGGCCTTGCTGCCCGGCTCCCAGTGGAAAAGGAAAACAGAAACTCTGCTGGCCTCCCAGCTCCTTCTCCTCCACCAAGAGAGCCCTGTTAGTGCAAATTCAATTGTCAGAGATTCTATTAAATATGCGACTTTGTTTGGATTTGCTAATTAAATTTAAGATTTCTTGTGTGACTTACAGTGTGGACATAATTTTAAAAAAATGATGGCATAGAAAGATTGGGATATTTTTTGTTTTGTTTTGTTCTTTTGTTTTTTATCGAGGGAGATGAGAATCTGGAATCTGTGGAAGTGCTGAATGTTCGTATCTTGAGGCTTCTGCGACAAACTTTTCCTTGACATGTAGAAAGCCTGTATCTGCCATAAACAGGAAAGAAATGGAAATGTGGCTTACTCACTCGCCAACTCTAGGCAACTTTGTGTGTACTTGTTTTGAAATCACTCTTAGCATTCTGACCCTTTGTACTACACACAGTGTGACTTAGGCTTCACTTTTGGGGTTGCCCAGGTGTTGCCAGCAAACAGAGAGGATCAGACTTGTGTCCTTTGTTGGTGCCTGGAATTGTACCCCCAAAATGAAAAGATGATATTGTCCCTTGCTGAGACTTCATGGAAGAAGGGAAAACTTTGATCATCTGCCCTTGTACTTGGGTAGTGTTGGAGGTAATTGGAGTACAAGTGACAATTTGCAGGAACAATTGTAAATACCTTTGATACAAATGGCATCATCCCATTTTTACTGATTAGAAAAACTTTGCTATTAATAGGTGCAAAGTCCATTTCAGGTATAATTGGTAAGAAACTGAGTGCACTCATGGAAAGAAACCTTGTTTTGTTTTTTGTTCGCTTTTCTTCTTATCCCCTTTTCTCAGTTTTATGGCTGGAGACATGATTTATTGCAGCCATCCATCTTGGGGGCTCATCCATCACACCTGGGTTGCTAGGAGATTGTGGCAGCAGCTGTTTGCTCTGAATCAGACAGAAAAGTTGTCAATCATCAAAGGCAGGTGAATAGCATTAGAAACACGCTATTGTCAGACGGAATAATTAATCAAAGAGAGAAAAGATAATTAAAAAGATATGACCCTTGCAAGTACTTGCTCTGGGTTGCCTGGAAAAAAAAAAAAAAAAAAAAAAGAAAGAAGAAGAAAAACTGCCTGGTCTTTTCTAGACACTTAAGCAGCTGAGGGCTGATAAAATATGCACTCTGCAGTGCATAGTTTTTAATTAATTGAAAAAGGTTCAACATTCAAAGACGATGCTGGAGAAAAGTCCGATTATGAGCAGAAGTGATATTTATTGTTTGAATGAAGGGCTTGACACAGAGACTAACTTTCTGTTACAAATCTCTGGCTTCCCTGGTTGGTGAGGAGGTGCGGGCTGGGGTCTTCAGGTAGCCACTGGAGACCTGCGTCTGTTCTTTCCACTCCCCTGGCCACCGTGTTCAGCTACTCAGGAGATCTCAGATTCTAAAGAACTGGAGTGGGACTGTGGAGTGGGATCAGATGTCCTTCTGCAGTTTTGGTGGGTTTGAAAGAATTGAGTTTCTTTAGATAAAAAAAAAAAATGAAAGTGGGAGACTTGAAAGATTTACTGTGAAGTCCATTTTCTGGGCCCACAGAGCAGTCTTTATTCATTCACTTCTTTCACACCTACCTGGAACATGCTTTAGGTCCCAAAGGAAAATTTAGAATCAGTTTTGATGTGGCCCCAGAAAGTGCCGTGGAGAGTCAATCCAAAGGGTGACAACCTAGTGTCACATTCTGAGAAGCCCTCAATTGTGGTCTAGAGATCATTTTGGCTGCCCATTTCAGGTTCAAAAATATATTCATAGACTGGGAAGTTCATTCTTGCTCTTTCTGAAGCTAAAATATTCCGGAGGAATTGGAAAATGTATTAAAGACCAGATAGAAAGTGGCACATCTCGAGCTGCTTTTCAGTTAAATATGCTGCAAACCCTGAAACAGATCTACTCTTTTATTTTTGGATACTATGCTTGATTTTCACACCATTCTCCTCCCAAAGAATAGCAGGACTTCTAAAATTAGCAGGAGGAAAAAAGGCTTGAATATTAGAATTCGTGAGAAGGAAGAAAGCAACATTTTTTTAAAAAAGTCGGGACATTGTTTTCAGGGTGCACCGATCTGACAGAGCACTAGCACCTCCGCCCTGCACTCTCTACCCGTGCCAGTGCTAGGGATTTGTTGTCAAGAATCCCAAGCAAGTCTCCTGTGTTTGCGTCTCAGCATGTGATATCCACATTCTCCCATAGTGCCCTTGGAGCCCACCGTGGATAATGTGGCCTTACCCTTTTGATGAGAGAGAAATAGACTCAGGGTAAGCAAAGGCACCTTTCTGGCTGCTGGAGCCCTCACGGAGGACTCACCCGTGTAGGTAAGTGGAGGAAATATTCTGGGTCAGAACTTCAGAGAAATGAGTGATTTCCGTTAAGTGACTACTTCAGTCTTTAGCCAGAATCCCTTTGGTGGCCTTCTCAGATTTCAGCTCTCATCAGCAGGCAACTGCATATCTGAGTTTTCTGACCACATATCAATTGCCCTTTAATTTTGGCATTTTCTATGCAGGGCACTGCCTGTTCTTGACTTACCAGGGCCTGTGCTGTGGGCCCACCAGAGGTTCCAGTGGATGCTTGCCTCAGGCTCAAGGGCTTGCATGAGATCACCTGGGCAGGTGAGAGGTCCTCCTGTCCCCTGTGTGACCTGTCTTTTCAGAAGTGGACCATGCGGACAGTGCATCACAGCCTGGAAGAGAAATTCTTGTAGTTGTCATCTCCCTTTTCCTAATAACTGCTGACGAAGCACTTTGCCTAATGTCAGCCAAAGCAATTCCAAAATGTGGCAGTTGATCAGGGAAGGGCAAAGGAAGAAAGTTCTCTCTTTTGCCTTTATGGTAGATTTATGAATTCACATACAAAGGATGTCAACCTTTAATGATAGTGAAATCAGATCGGAATTTGCTTCCTCTTAAAAATAGGAAAGCAAAATAAAAGGAGGAAATGTGAGGGAAACCCTCAAGTTCTGTGAAGTTCATGCAGGTTATTTTACCTTGGAGACCTGTTGGGATCTAATGCTCCTTGTTCCCCCCAGGTAACTCCTGGCAGTTGTTTAAATGACCCACTAAATAAAGGAGAAAAGAAGACAGAGGAAGAAAGGGAAGGAGGGGCAGATTTGTTATTCTTTAGAAGAGGCCTGGTTCTGTGTGTGTGTGTGCGTGTGTGTGTTTTTTTTTTTCAGTAGTACTAAGGTTTGAACCCAGGGTCTTCACACTGAGCTCCGTCTCCATTCCTTTTTTAAAGTTTTATTTTGAGAGAGAGTTTTGCTAAGTTGCCCAGGCTAGGCTTGAACTTGTGGTCCTCCTGCTTTGGCCTTTGGTGTGTGCCACATCTGGCTGAGTGTACATTTTGGCCCGGATTCCAGCATCCCTGTCCCTGGTTTATGGTTTCTCTGTTGGGATTGGACAACACAAGGGTCTCCTGTCTCTCAAGGTGGTACAGCAGGATAGAGCCACCCCATTCAAAGTCATATTTTATAGTGAGAAAAACCCAAGACACCTGACCCACCGGGTTGACTTGCTATTTCAGTGTTTTATCTAAGTGACGTGCATTTGCCTCTTGTAGTTGCCTCTTGTAGTGAGACAAGGTTACCTGGAAGTCATTTTGGATTTTCCTAGCTCAGCTGCCATGGACTCAAAGCCTGCTTGGCCCCCACCCCGCTGGCTCTGCCTGATGCCTTAGGATTCCAGAGAAAGGACACACAAATTAACCAGTGTGCCTCCCTGTAGGGGAAGACATTCTGAAACACTTAAAAGACCTGAACCTGCCTAAGACACAGTGATTATTACTCATCTGTCCAAGGAAGAGCGTTTGTTAGGGGCAAGGATTCACATTCGCCAGCCGAGAAGATGGGGTCACCAGTGGCTTTCACGTGGCGAAGTGCCACCCCTCTTGCAACATTCCATTTCCTGCCTTTGTTTTTGCTCTGGGCCTGTAGTAAAATGGCTCTTTCATATATATTAGTTAGCAAATACTACGTTGGTGTAATGTATGTGGCTGTGGTGGTGTTATTTTCTCTTACTTTTCTGTATAAAATAGTAAAGGCAGCAAGGACTCTCTGCTACGTGACTGAGGTTCCTACTGAGATGGTTAGGTGAATAAGTAATAGAACAAACATGTAGTCTGCTGGGCAAAGGAAAATAAATAAAATAACAGCATGTTCTTGGTTCTGAGAGCCCAGCCACAGGAGCTCACTCACATTGGGTCCAGGAGCTGCAAGACTGATGAAGTGTGGGTGGGGAGGGAGAAAGGTATTATTTGGAAACACATGTACTCGTTCCTTGTGAAAGAAGTGAAGTATTTAACATTTCTCTGAGGAAAACATCTTTCATTACTTGACGTGTTCTCTGGTAATGATTTTTCAGTTCAACAAACAAGTCCTTATTAGCGTTCGTGCGAGAACCTGGCTGAGGTAGATGGCAGGGCCATTTTTAATGGGAACTCACTGGCCAAGGTAAAGGGGGTCCATCTGGTCCAGGTGGTCCTGCCATGATGGTTCACTTGGCATGGCCAGGCATCCCAGGACACATGCCCTGCTCTTTGGGTCCTTTAAGTCCTGCCCTCTGGGGAGCCTGTGGGCTCCAGTTGTGGGGAGAGCAGCATGCTTGGTTTTTTGTTTGTTTTTTGTTGCAAACAGGATATTCAGTGGTACTTGTTGGGTGATTTGAAATGGATTTGCCTAGAGAACTAGCCTGCATTGCAGGTCAAGAGTTTGGCTGAGGATTTGCTGGTTAAATGGAGTATTTTGCTTGAAGAGGATATGGGGATGGAGGAAATGATCCAAGTCATATTTTGGTGCTGGTTCTACCTATTGTATGGTAACTTGTTACAGAAAACAGAGCTTACAGAAACACCAGAGCTGTGTGGGCATGTGTATGCAGGGCTCACGGACTACCTGGAGCCCATGGTTGCATCCTCTTGATTCTGGTGGTGTTGGGGAGGGCAGCTGTATTGCTCTTGACTCTCTGGGCGGGAGTGGGAGGGAGTGGATGGCACCTACTGTGTCACAGGTGTCTGGTCACTTACACTTACTGTGGCCCCAATTCCTGGAACCATTGAACGTGTGGCTTTTTTCCTGGGTTTATTTTGCCTGTCTTTTCTCCTGTTAGCAAGTACATTAGTCAGTCTGATTACAATCCTGGTCCAACGTGGCCTTTTTTCACTTTTACCTTACATTCCTATCATGGTATCCATGAAATTAGAAATAGTGAGCTGGGGAGCTTTTTAATAAACTCATAATTACAGTTTGCTAATGTGTACCAAATGGAGAGTGAGTATTGTTGGGTGACGGCTCAGTGTAAACTTTGTTACTGATCTCAGCTCCCAAGTATAGCCGATAACCTCAGTGGGTTAGCCCCCAGGTAAAATCTGATGATGAGTAATCTGTCATCATTGTTCCAAAAAATGTGATCTCAGTTTATACCTATGACATCCTTTTATTCAATAAATGAAAATCATTTTCAGCTTTCTGAGCCTGCTTGCCTGGTAGTTCCTTCTGCCATGTCGGGTGGGGAATGCAGCAGTTAACACTGTTTATACATTCCAGGAGTATTAAGCAGTTAGGTTACTGGAATTGTGGCTGAGCGTGGGGGAGCAGCATTCTGGGCCGTGTCTCTGTAATCAATTACTAAGCATATCGTGGAATTCCAGACGTAATAAAGTTTATGATGATTATATTGTCAGGCGGTTCAGAACACACCACATCATTGACAACCGAAGAGACAAGGAGGATCAGCCAGGGTTTTGACTGTAATATGACAGAGGGTCTTAGCAGGGGAGGATGATTTTGCCCTCATCCTGTGATTCTGCACATTGTTGTGACGGGAAACATTCCCTTTTGGAGACTCGGCCACAGTGGGAAAAGTGAGACGGTGAGAAGGGGACATGCTTGGTGTCTCAGAGGATACTTGCTTCCTGTGCTGTATCTTCCTTTCTCGATATTTCTCTGCCCAGAAGACCCCGCTCTCGGAAGGTGGCAGCATCTATAGTTGGGGTACAGGAACTGGGCCACTCTGCCTTAGAAACAACTGTCCTCCTGGTAAAGGTGCAGTGTGCTCTGGTTTGAGAACATAAAATGGACGTTCTATGAAAATCAGTAGACTGTCACAGCTTGACCGGACAGCTCCGACACCACAGTAGGTGGCAATTGGTGGACACGTAGTACCCAGAGCACTGGGCTGAAACGAGAGAGCTAGTGCAGCCACTGGCCTGCTTCCTTGCAGCTATTTGTAGTTTCCTCTCTCCGTGTATCCCTGACATTTCCAGAAAATGCATCTTCATGAGAGGGTTTGCTTTCCCTTCCTTATGAAACGACACAGCAAGCAGAGTAGAGCTGCAGCTGTGAAACTTCCCCGCACATTTTAACCCCATGCACTCGGTACCGTTATTACCATAATTGTTTTGGTGCTTGTGTGATAGCAGATTAATTTAAAAAAATAATAGCAATTCACAGCAGACAGGAAATACCAGTGACAAAAACAAGAAATGATAAGTAAGCTATTTTAAGCTATGAAAGAAAATTGATGCCCCTTTTTAATTCATCAGTGCACCAAAAATAGATAGTGCATGCCTTACTATGGTAAAGTTTTTGTTTTGTTTTGTTTTGTTTTGCTTCATTTTATTATTGTTTTTTGCAGTACTAGGAACTGAACCCAGGGTCTTCACACTGAGCTACATCCCCAGACCTTTATGTATTTTTATTATTTTACTTTATTTTGAGATAGAATTTTGCGAAGTCACTAAGCTGCCTAGGTTGGGTTTGTACTTGTGATCCTCCTGGCGCAGCCACATCTGGTTGGGAAACTGGCATGTTTTTCTGAAGCTCAAGTCCAGATGAGCTCATGAAAGCTGATTGTGGCTCTGTCTACATCCATTGTATACACCTTGCTTCTCAGATGCAAGATTTAGCCAGAGTCTTCCTTAGGGCTGGAATCCACGTGCTACTCTTCGCCTTGAATCCTCAGCGGGAGGAAAGGGATAGCTCTTTGGGGCGATCTCAATTCTCCTGTTGCACAGGGCAGCGCCCGTGATGAGGGAGGTTTCAGGAAGCCCTGTCTCTGGCCATGTGTTTCTCATTGCCCTCCCACTGCATGATGGCTGTGGTTGTGCCCTACGCCTAATGATCCACTTATGCCATGGGTCAGTCAGGTGGGCGCATCAATGCTGGGAGTCCCGTGCCCACCCTTTGTAGATAGCAGTGTTTCCTTGCCACCAGGGACTGCTGGGAAAGCCTTTTCCTGAGCACTTTCTGTGTGTGTGGGGTCAGCTTCCCTCCCTGGCCTCATGGCCCATAGGAACTACAGATTTTTCCCCTCCTCTCCTCTCCTCTCCTCTCCTCTCCTCTCCTCTCCTCTCCTCTCCTCTCCTCTCCTCTCCTCCCCTCTCTCCTTTCTTTCTTTCTTTCTTTTTCCTTCTTTCTTTCTCTTTCTTTCTTTCTTTCTTTCTTTCTTTCTTTCTTTCTTTCTTTCTTTCTCTTTCTTTCTTTCTTTCTTTCTTTCTTTCTTTCTTTCTTTCTTTCTTTCTTTCTGGTAGTGGGGATTAAACACAGGGCCTTCACATTGGGCTACATCCCTAATTCTTTTTAAAGGTCTTTTTTTTTTTTTTTTTTTTTTTTTTAGTTCTTGCCAAGTTGCTCAGTTTCCCAGGCTGAGCTTGAACTTGGGATCCTTCTGCTTCAGAAGGATCCTCTGCTTCCCAGAGTGCTGGAATTACAGTACAGGAATTACAGGTGGAATTACAAGCCACTGTGCCTGGCTTTTTAATTTTATTTTTTTTCTTTCCAGTTTTGAATGGAATGTGGCTTCTTGTTTAAAAAAAAAAAATCGTGTCTTCATTCCAGACGGTTATGTGGACCACACAGTGTGGCAGCAACTACACTTATTTTCCCTTCCTCTTCCCCTCTCACTAGTAAAGATGGGAGGTGGCGGAGAGGAGGAAAAGAATGCAGAATGATAAGCACTGGGTGCTGGTGGGAAGGGTATGACCTCCTGCTGACCAGATGCTGTGACCCACTGATCTCCTCCTAGTACCTGCTGGTGGGCACTGGGGGATCAGTGTCTGGAGCATCAAGCCATGTTTGCAGAACACCCAGGCAGGAAAAAGGCTGTGTCCCCAGGTCCCTGCCAGGAGCTCCAGGCCCAGGCAAGCCCACAGCTCACTCAGACCTGCCCCTGCCAGAGAGGAGAGTTTCCCAGTAGATGTAAGAGGCCAGGCAGGTGAAAGGCTTGCGGTCTACTCAGGGCAGTTGCCAAAAGGCTTTATTGTGAGTTTTGTTTTGCCCCTAAATTTAAAAGTCTTGTAGAAGCAAGAACTGTTACAGAGAGAAACCAGCCTTTCAGTAGTCACACAGCAGCTTTTATGAATTAAAAAAAGAAAAAGATCTTGCCCCTCTTTGAAAGAAAATAAAGGAGGAATCCAGTGTAAGGAAAACAAAAAAAGCTGATGTTACAGTTTTTGTGATTACTCATATCCTAGGCTAGAGCTTGAGGAAGTCGGTTATAATGGAATTTCATTTTTTTTCTTTTTCCTAGTTGTGTCCCTGCTCTTGCTGTCATGTGCGCTCTCTCTCTCTCTCTGTCTGTCTTGCTTTCTCGCTCTCTTTCCATTAGAATGAAGAGTAGTTTGTATTTGGTGTGAAAAAAAAAAACAAGTTTTTGATATGGGATCTTTGTTCATAGTTGACCCAAGGCTGATGGACCTGAAGCTAGAATTATGTATCCTTGCTGTTAGTTCTTTAACTTTAAGGGGAGGTATGGAGAGCACAGAGACAGGAGAGGAGATCCACGGCGGGGTGTCTTTGCCTATCCACGTAAGCCCTCGTACTCCTCGTACTCCTGGAGCTGAACCCAGGTCTCCCCTAGAGCCTTTAACTCAGCAAAACGACCCAAAGACCATAAATAATTCACCTTCAGATTCTCAGAAGCGAAAAAATCTAAAGCCATCTAGTGGTTAGTTATTATTAGTAGCCACTTTATTAACACCATTTAAAAAATTATTTTATTGCTGTTAGTATGCAAGTTGTGGGTAGCAAGCAGTTCAGGAGTTTCCCTGATGTGGAATGAGGGCAGGATGGGGACCAAAAGCAGAGCTACCTCTTCTCTGGCTAAATTAAATAAATCATGTGCAAGCAAACTGTAGTGTGCCTGTTGTCAGGACTGACCTTCTACCACTAATTTCTTGCCATGCCCTGGAAGAGTGTAATTGTGGTAACATGATATAAATGCAAACTTTAGCTCTGCTTACACAGAACTCACAAGACAGCTTGACACCTTCATTTCAGCAGTAAGAAATTGCCATTGTCTCTTCTTTCTTGCTCCAAGCTTAGGTGACCAAGCCAAGAAGTAATTATACAATTAGGGTTGACAAAGTAATGCCTGTAACATTTCTTCCCCTTGAGTTTGGGTAGCTTATTTCAACTTCCCATTTTCCATATCTTTGTCATGAATAACATGATGTCCATTTTCATTACAGTAAGTGTGGCTGCAAAGACTGGAAAGCTTGTAAAATGTAATGATGAGACAGGAGCATTTTTTTTGGTAAATGTGGCTTTTTGAAGTTTAAATATAGATCTAACACAGCCTATAGGAGATTGACCATCAAGTCTCATGTAAAGAGATTGGTGAGCAGTGATTGGAAGCTATTCCCATTTAGAAGACAACTAAAATAAAGATTTTTGAAAGGATATGCACATAGGTGACAGAGCTTATCTGAAAGGCTGCCTCTTCAATGCTATCTCCTATTACTGTGGTTCCAGATAATTCTTTATTCTTACATTACGGTATGTGCATTATGTATATGGTATTGTAATTAATTGTTACTGCTTTAAAATATAATCTCCTATTGGAAAGTTTATATGCCAAGTAGACCTGACTGTTATGCAAAGAAGAAAATCCCACAATTTCTTCCTTTTTATTTGTTATTGGATATGAAAGGAGAGAGACATATTATGCTAAAGAAAAATGGGCCTGTTACTGATGATTTAACCGGCTATTCCATGAATAAGACATTCTCAGACCTTCTGTTTTCAATACCAGTTAATTATGCATATCAGCCTGTGAAGGTGAGTGTCCCGCAGGCTGGACTAGATGGGCAGGGCCAGGCCTTGGAAGCAAGTCAGTTCTGCTGTCTCTTGTCCTTCCAGGGCCTGCCTCTGGCCTGGCGGAGATGCCCACGTGACGCCTGTTTCATGCCTGATGTTATATGCACATGCCTCAGCGTTTCCAGTGCAGACGCAGATGTACCACTTGGGGCTGGTATTGGTCTTTCCCTGAGGTGCGCAGACGGAGCAGGTTACCTGCTTGTTGAATTTGATGTTCTTCTTTGCAGCAGGGTTTGCTGGGTGGGTTGGGTGGATCCTGTATAAATGGATTCTAGCTGGGGTCCTCGGCAAAAGTTATATTTCTTCTGACGGAGTTTATAGCAATGTTTTTCTTAATTATTCTTGATGTTTTGCCCATTACACCATTAGCTTCTTCAGAGGACAGAGATAAATAGCTGGTATCCACAAGAACAAAGTGTGAACTGAATGCATTTAATTATTGATATCTCAGTAACTAAAGGTTCTAAAATAATGTTGTCAAATGCCTTAGTGATCTGACAGCAGATGTACTGGTTTGCAGATGCAACTAGAGACAATGTCCAAATAAACTCTAAAAAAGGAGGCCGTTTAAACAAATAAGAGACTATACTGGTGCATTTTCTCATTTCTTTATTTTCCCAATGCAATTGCTTTCATTTTGTGTATAGAATTTTGAGATTTAGGTAATTTGCAGTGTATTTTTTTTAGATACGTGATACGATGCAAATTCCTTGCATACTACCATAATATTTTTTTAAGTAAGCTGTGTGGATCAATTACATACATGTTGTGTGTTCATATATGTGCATGTGTATATGTGTGTATGTATGCACACATAAATTTATATTATGTGCATGTATATAGTACATAAGTGTATAACTTATTTGAAGTCAGTATCTTCATAGCTTATTCTTACCAACGGAATTTCTTTTTACTAGTTTAAATGCATGTTTCCAAACAGAATAAAGCAAAATGCTAACAAATTATATTTTCTTTTCCTCTCATTAGCTACCACATCCTTTTTATGTGTAGGAAAGTGAGGATTTCAGATATTTATCCTGGCATGTTGACATAACTCATCACATTTTTAGTTACCTCAGTTTTTAATTTTACTATTTTTAAAATGTAGAATATGATTCCTGGGATTGAAAACATACATGGAAATCTGCTACTTGAAAACATCCATGAGCACCCCTTAGGCTGAAAGTCTAGAACCTGAAGTTACAGGTCTTAGGAAAGACTGGAACTATATAAACATGTCGAGGGTTCCTGTGCAGTGGGTTTTTATTCTTTGAGTATGTAAGCTATAGTATTGTTCACAGTGATCCTTAATGATATGTTTTTTTCTAATTTTTTTTTTATTCTTTTGCTATTTAAAAAAATGAAGCAGAATGTTAATGCCTTGCAGTCTGATGAAGTACAGAAGGAAAGAAATCTTCATTCTAGATAGGTCACTTCCTCCCAGGATGCTTTCCACAAATATTCTAGGCCAATGCAGCTAGTCCTGGCCCTGTAATTTTATATTCCCCTGGCCTGGGCAAACTGGTCCATCTTATGTAGGGTTTCCATTGGAACTAAAGGCTGCATGAGATCCGAGAGGATATTTATTTGAAGTTGCACAAATGTTTACAGTGAGAGAGCCTGAGACATGGGCAGTCCTAACATAGAGCTAACCTTACACAGTGAACTGCCTTTCCCTGATATGTTCCATGTGCTCGGTTCTAACAGCAACAAACATGCTGCTTTCTAGGGCTGCTTACTTGGAAATTAAATAACAAGTCTCCCTAAGATATTTGCTTCACACTCCCAAGATTGCAGCTTCATGAGAAAGTGACTTTAGAGTGATACATCCTGGGAGGTCAGTGCTGCCCTCACTGTGGAAGCTCAGAGCACCTGGGCATCTCTGGGTTTGGGTGCACGTGCGCTCATGCAAGTGCGCACGTGCGCACACACACACACACACACACGTGTACCTACACACCCATGCATGCATACATGCACCAGGATTCTATGTGTGCCCCAGCTACCCATATAGAGTCCTGAGAGGTTTGACAGTAGCTTCCCTTTGTGAAACTAAATGCATTTTAATTTTTTTTATTAAAAAAGCAATAACGCACATAATGGAAAATCTAGGCAAACCAAAGAGCGTGCAATTAAGAGTCTTCTTCCAACCCAGGTCCCCTCCTTAGGGGCAAGCACTGTTACTAATTTGTGGTGTATCCTTCCAGATATTTGAAGTCATAAATATATATACACACTCTACATGGTATCTTTTTGTTTTCAATTAAGATGTATCTCAGGTGTGTACAATTTATAATTTGATATGCTTTTAAAGTTAAGATACATGGATGGATGGATGAATGGATGGATAGATATTGATGTAATAACGTAAATAATGTACAGTGTTAAAGTTAGAATGTAGGTGGTAGGTATACAGGTGAAATTATTTAAACTTCTCTGTGTGAATTATATTTTCCATAATAAAATATGGGCAAAATATATATCTCAGTCATCATCCTATATTGTGTTATGTTGTGTGTATTATATCATATATAGAGTTGCTTCATGCTTTTTAAAAGCAGTATGTTATTATACACGAATGTATACATACATTTGTATATACAAATGTTCTCGATGAACATTTGAGTTGCTTCTAGTCCTTTCTTTTACGAACAGTGCCATAGTGAACCTCTTGCATCATCTTTGTACAATAGCATCCTTCCATTTATATCCTTGTGGAATAGAATCTCAGAGGTGGAATGGTTATCTGAAAAGATTTGTTTAGTTAACAAAATAACACATATTCAAATTTTTCTCCAAAAAGAGTGGATGGCACACATTTTCCTTCCCACTGCAGTGTGGCCATGTGCTCATGACATTTGCGGCCAGCAGAGCTTAGGTGGCACATGATCACAGTCAGCAACCTTCTTCTCACTTAGCAGGTGCTCAGCAAGCCTCCCTGCATTAAAAAAAAAAAAAAAAGCTATGAATGTGAAAGCATATGAATCACCATGTTAGCCTCGAAGTTTTTGCCTTCAGTCTCTGGGTGACAGAAAACAGGTAATTAAGTTTAGGGGATCACACATCGCTCTTTAGATTCTGTTACATTGATGGTCTTATTTGATGGATGAGAAAACTGAGGTCCAGAAAGGGGAAGAGACGAGGCCAAGTTCCCATGGTCATTTCCTGGCTGATCCCACCTGGCAAAGACATTCAGGGATCTAAAATCTGGCTGCATGCTTGGACTATGGAAGGCGACTCCATTGGTGTCCTCATTACCTGAAGATGCTTATAGAGCCCGGCCAGGCAGCCAAGACAGAGAGGCACTGTGACTGTATATTACCTTTGTTCAGCTCCTGCAGAGTACGGCAGAGGTGGCTGGCTGCAGCATGTAGCTTCTTAGATAATGACTGTGGAATACTGCAAATGTCCTTTTGGGTTTTGGCTGAATAATATTTAAGGATTTTGAAACAGTGACTTAATTGTGTTTTTATGTAATTGATGGCGTTGTAGTAAAATGTATTGAGACACCACATCAGCATTTTTCTAACTGTTCCTTGGAGAAAAATATGCTCATATGAAAATGGTTTCTTCACTTTCCACTCATGGAATTGAAAAAATAAAAAATCACTGTGCTTCTGTGGAATCACTGTGCCCAGAGATTCTCTAATTTTAAAGTGTTTTCCCCTCTGGACTTGGCCTAAATAATGCAAGGATACTTTGCTTTTCTAAGTTGGGTTGTTTCTTGTTTTGGAAGCAATGGCAGGGGAGGCACAGGGCCTACTGTGTCAGAATTGTTAAAGAATGCTGTCTGGGCAGATTTTGGGAAAGATCTGTGTGCCCATAGGTCAACTGAGATAGGCCCGAGGCTGCCGGCCTCCAGGACTGGGACCCCCCTGGGACTCTTCTCCTCCAGGCTTCCTGCCTTAGCGCACTGCTTTGAATTTGAGAGGTGGTCAAAGGAAAGCTCTCAGTGTCACACAGGAATAGCTTCCTTTTTCAAAAGTTTTGCATGAATTGGAAGTTCACAGAATTTGGTATTGGCATCAGAGAAATCAGGATATTTGAATAAAATCTGAGCCAGGCATGATGGCATATGACTGTAGGTCTTATCACTCTTGGAGGCTGAGGCAGGAGGATCATGAGTTCAAGACCAGCCTGAGCAATTTAGTGACTCAGTGAGACGCTGTCTCAAAATTAAAAAATAGACTGGGAATGTAGCATCATGTGAAGGCCCTAGTAACAAACAAAAAACAACAACAAAAGCAAACAAACATAAATTTATTAGTTTTCCTAGTCTTACCCTGATTGGCCAACTTCAGTATTTTCATTTTGTTTCAAGTCTCACTGCTTAGATTTCATTCTGAAAAGTCATATTATAAACATTAAAAATGAAAACTTTGGGCTGGAGATGTAGCTCAGCACTGGAGTAGTTTTTGTCTAGCATGCATGAGGCTTTGGTTTTAATCCCAAGCACCACAAAAATAAATAGATATTTAAAAACTTAAAACAATTCAAACAGTTAATTTCAAATTATGAAAGACTCAGGTCTACTAAATTAAATAGTAGTGATAATAATAATGATGGCAATGCTATGAAAGCAGCATCGGTTGCCTCCTCAGTGGTCCCATGTTCCATGTGTTGGTTACAGGAGGCCTGTGGCATGTGCATAGACCCACGTTGATACAGGGGCAGAGAGCCAACATCAAATTTGGGCTTCGAAGGTGTTTCCTTCCTCCTACACTTGGTTGTGAAGATCGCTTTTGAGCCCTAGGCCCTGTAGATGCTCTGGGAGGGTAGCCCCATGCACAGCATGACATTTGAGGCTGTATTTTCTGTGTTTGGAGGGGTCACCCAAGAAAGACACTGCAGCATCTGCAGCTCCCATGAGTGGGACCAGCAAGTTCAGGTGTGTGACTGCAGCTGCTGCCTTTAGCATGTGGAGAAACACTTTCCCGAGGTGTGTGACAGTGTGGGAAGTTTACTGTGGACTGCACTTTCCATCCTTGAGTAGGAGACTGCAGTGGTGCTACCCCAGTGTGTCTGATGGGCAGAAGTCAGGCTCTTCCAGGGGCCTAGATATGGACATTTCTTGCGGCTTATTGTGAGGCAGCTAATGTGCAGTCATCTGGGTGTTCATCAGCCAACTGTGCATCACTGAGAGCAAAGATAAATCTAACGCTCCCACTCTGTATAGCCCTTCAACATTGGATCCTCATAGAGGTGAAGAGGAAAGACCACAACAAAAATAAAGGAGAAGAAAAAAGGGTGTGCATTGATGGAATTATATTTTTTGTCTCTTTACTAAATGGTGACATTCATGTATCTTTGATGTCTGAAATAAATTTGATTTTTATAATTAAATGTATTTACAGGAGCTCGTTATTGAATAATAACAGTGGTTCTCTAATTTTTAAAAGCCCTCAAGTCAGTGAATGCCACAGATTTCCAATCCATGATGCAGAAGTTCACGATTATACCCTACCCTCTAGAGCTGAGGGATAGATAGCATCAATGTGGGTATGCACAGTTCCCAGCTGGACGAGGCAGATCTGCCTTTGGAATCTGGTGCTATGGACATGCACCCCGGTGCAGTTATCTCAACACTTGGTTACAGAAGACTTGTTTAAAGCAGTTTCCATGTGAGAAAAGTACCTTCAACTCAGTGTTTCTTGCAAAAAGCAGGTTGCTAAATACAGTAGAAGCCCAACATATACAAGTTAAGAAAAAAGGAATAAACCACAAAATGTCCACACGGGCTTGCTATTGCAGGGAAATGGGAGGATAAACAGTCCCTGTTCGATGCCCTTAACCTCGCTGCTTGGCTGCGGTTGGGACCCTGAGTTTCCTGGACCTGAGTCTGCTTTATGTGCACTAGGCACTTGTAGGTCTTACCTGAAGTTCCAAGCTGATTTGGAGGCTCCAGAGTTAGGCTGAGAACTAGGTGTGGTGGCACACGCCCATAATCCCAGTACTCAGGAGGAGGCTAAGGCAGGGAAGATCTCAGATGCGAGACTTAGCGACTTAGGGAGACTGTGTCTCAAAATAAAAAATAAAAAGGGCTAAGGATATAGCTCAGTGCGAAGGCCCTGGGTTCAATCCCCAGCACCAAAAAAATAAATAAACAAACAAACAAAAAATACAAACAAAACAAAAACCGGGAATGCTGTTTGGGGACATGCCAATGGTGAGCTGTTTGGTGGCTCTCTTGGGGGGGGTGTATGAGGGATGCTGCGAGGTCATACGGTGGTCTCTGGTATGGGAGCCCCTGGGCAGTGTGCAGCTGTGCCTGTTCATGTGCCAGCCCCAGATGAGGGCCTTCTGCTCTGCATTGTGGTCACCTGTGTCTAAATTGGAAGGACTAATTGGGTTCCGTAGAATTTAAGGAATTGGCTGGGGTGGGGGAAAGGGACTATGAATGAATTTTTTTTAGTAAAAGACTGTGTTTGTTTATTTATTCCTATCATTCCTTGCAATTTTATATCCTCTATGTATTGAAAGACAGTAACTGTCACTTTGCCAAGCTAGGATTTTAAAACCATGGGGCAGAAGCCTACCTTGATAGAGGATGCATCATGAGGCTGCCATGAGAGTCCATGCTAACACCTGCTGACCACCTCAGGTGGACCCTTTGGGAAGGATACTTCCTTTCTCATCTCACAGTTCAACGCTGCTTAGGACTCAGAAACCTCCTATAGCCAGAGATAAAAATGTTCCCTAAAGTTTCTATGGACACCAAAGCTATCCCTGGAGCCATCACTTAGTCTAATGCACCAAGAATTGGGGAGACATCAGCATCCTGGTATTGCTGCCCTGCAGCCTGGCTGTGCTGCCACACCTGGTTATTAATTTTTTTTAGTTTAAAAAATAATAGTCATACCATGGAATATTATAGAACAGTCAAAGTAAAGTTACCTGAATCACATACAACAACAGAGATAGATCTTAGAAACAGTATAAGTAGATGAAACAAATCAAAGACGACTACGTACAGTGTGGCAGTCATATGTATAGAGCTTAGAAATAAACACAAACATAGTGTTGTTCAGGGTTACTTGCATTCGTATTCCAGATAGTGGTTACCTACAGCTTGCCTGTTGAAAGTGCCCAGTGGTAATTGGGAACCTGACCCATAGGCATTTGTTTTGTTCTTAAAGAACCTACATATATGTGCCCCATATATTTCTGTATGTATTAAATATGACATGAGAAAACATTTCAGGGTGTGGTCTCTCTCCTCAAGTCATTTCCAGCTCTTAGCTCTGATTTTTGAGCCACACTGCAGCAATTATATCTTAGCATAGGGAGGTTTGATAAGAAGCACTCCATCCCTTCTGTCCGCTGTTTGTTTTGGAAAGAATTAGGAACAGAAGGGCCAGATCACTGCCTTCTGTGGGGGCTGCATTTTAAGAGTCCATGTGCGTCATCCAGTTAATGAAGCCTACCTTTCCACCCCATCGGCGAAGTTTTTAGCAGCTTGAGTAGAAAACTTGTCCAGTGATGATTGTGTCTTTGGGGTGAGAGAAGTCATTGTGTTGTTCTTGGCATGGTGACTACTTTCCCTTCATCCACGTTCTTAGAGTAGAAACGTTCCCTCTGCGTGATGTTGCTGAGGGGATCCTGAACACATGAGGAAGGGAATCTGGGCTTCCTGTAGCCTAGCTGCCTCATCCCTGTAGAAACACCAAGCTCCTACACTGTTTGTCTTCTCTGGTCCAGGTGAAATACTCAGTTTAAGAAGTCAGGCTTTGTTATGCCAACCCGGAGATGCCTATGTTGGAGTTTTGGCCATTTTTACTTCTTTAATGTGGTTTAGTTATTTGTGTCTTACTGAATGATGTCCATAGATACGAATACAGTTTTTTAAAATTCTTGGTGAAACCTTTAAAATATTTATTGGAACCAGTGATTTATGTGCAGAATTCTTAAGGGAGAAAAAAAAAAAATACTTTTCTGTATCTTCAGTCAGAAGGCTTTGTGTTTATAGCATTCTTTTATCTGAAGCTGCTCAGGCACTCCTGGCAGCTGCTATTCATAGCTTGCTTGTTATAGTCTTGCTAAATTGTTAGGTGGTGGTCTACAGTTTACCTCAGTCTTATTGGTCTTTTTCTATAGTGAATGAACTATGTGACTTTAGCAGGAGACTATCGTGACACCTACTTTTAGACCCTAATGTAGTCTTCCGGGGAAGGAACTTCTCAGGTCCCCACAATTTGGCGTAAGTGATCGCTGCTGATGTTGAGCTGAGATTAATTAGATGCATTTAGCCATGGCACCAGGCTGGTAGAAATGTCCTTGGGCTGTGGGAGGGACCTGCAAGCAGGCACCAGCCACATTGGAAAGCCCTTCCCTAGGGACTAGATGTTTGCCACAGTATTGGTGACCAGATCATTTCCTTCTGATAATGGAGATTTTATCATTTAGAGATGGCAAGTTAAGATACTTTTATTGAATGAACTTCCTGCTAAGTTTCTGAGCCATAGTTGGGATTATGACATAATTGCTCTACATGTTGATACCATCTTTTATCATAATTGTTTTTCATTGTTTTTAATAAAGGGATAAAAATAATAGGAGACATTTTAGAAAGTGGTTTTTTTTTGTTCTTTTATTCATGATACTAAAAATTACCCAAAATAAGATATTTTACAAAAAAGGATTTTGTTCCAAAAGTGACTAATTTAAATCAGTTTATACAATGAACTTGCTAATGATCCTTAGTGTAGAGGAGTGTAATGCTTTTATACTGTTATCATTTTTTTATGAATAGAATTATACAAAAAGTTCCTATTGTGTTGTACAGTGAGTTTCACACAACCATCCTTTATCAACAGATGGCAACCAGCACATGAAAAATAATTAAAAAATAAAATGAAAAGAAACCAAGAATGAATTAAAGTGCTTCTTTGCGTTCTGATCTGCATTTTTGGTTTAGAATTTTTATGGTGAATTGCCATATTATCTGTTATATCAGTTTACAATGAGGCTCCTATCAGACATAAAACAGATTTATAATACCATTAAAATACAATATCAAAGAATGAATAAGCAATTCAATAAAATTACAATAACACAAAGATAAAATGAAA
>CM051834.1:96146232-96156232 GCA_028451465.1 Erethizon dorsatum | reverse complement strand
TGAGTGGCGAGGGAGGAATCCCAAGACCACATCCCCCTGCTCCCTGGCATCAGGCAGGAGGGACCCCACTGTTACAGCCTGAGATGCCACCTCTGATTTGATGTGTCATGCCACCTGGCAGCATCGAGCACCCCTTCTTCTTTAGAAGTAGGACTTTCAGCCCCCCGCAAGATTCACCCTGGAGGAGGAGAAACGGACTTACCAGTCCCAAGTTACAAACAAACAGAGCCATGCGGTGGGTGGAGAGGGAAGATGTTCTTGTCCATAAGATGTTGATAACTGTCATAAAGTTGGATGGCCATTTGGGGCCTAAGTTCCAAGAAGAAGGGTGGAGTAAAAAGGAGGAAAAAGAAAAGAAATAGAAATTAAATATAACAAAGAAAAGTTGAATTTGTTAGTAGGTAATATTCCAAATAATGTCCCTTTCAGCATTTGTTTGAAGTAGCTCATAAATTTCTGTAGTCCACTTGGGTACAACTGTGGGCAGTATCACTTTTCTCCCCTAACCTGTGCCCAGGATGGAAGCACACAGCCCTGCTGCAGCTGGTGGCAGGATTCCCTGCTCATCATCATGTTCCCTTCCTTCGCTGTATCCTGCCTGCATCTGTAAAGTTTAGAAGTATGCATGCAGAAGTGTGGGACTCTTTTTCCTTTGTCACAGTGGTAAGTGCCTTCGAAGTCCCAGGAATGTAGCTCCTCCTAGGAGTCAGTGAACTGAGGCTTCTCCTGGAGCCTCCTCCTCACCCCCAAACTTCTCCTGATTTTGCTGTCTGCTTTTCCAGACAGCCCCAGAGGGCCACGCACAGGGGTCTGAGAATGACGGTGATTACAGAGCAAGGTTCATCCAAATGGTTAATTTCTCCCATTCTGGCTACAAAGTTAATTAATGTAATCTAACACATCTTGAGGCAAAATTATGCACTCAGATATGAATAAAATCCTGATCTTTTGCAAAATACAAATCTGGCACTTGGAACAATTCACAATCACTCAAATTACAAGTTCTGTACAAGAATGTAGTAGCACAAGGGGCTGTGAAATACACTCATTAAAAATGATTCAAAATGCATCAGAAACCCAGCCCAGAGAAGGTTCGGCAGAAGGAGGTGAAGAGCCAGACAGCTGAGATAGACTGGTGTTGAAGGACAGAGCCAGGTGGAGCCCTGGTTGGAGGTAAAGAACCTGCGCCTGCCCACAGTGTTTCTGAGCATTGCACACAGAGATGCTTTGCATCCCTTATTGCTGCACGCTCTCCTGGCTCTGGAAATACCCTCACCTGCTTGGAGAGAGCCTGTCCTTGCTCCCTGCAGCAGCAGTTGGCAAAGGGAATAGGCATGGGTGGGGTCAGGCCTCAGTATCTCTCCTGCAGAATGGAGGGAAGGAAAGCCTCTAATCCTGGCCTTTGAGGCCAGAAATATCTTTCTTGGTTCTCTGGGGTACCCAACACATAGCCCTGTGTCATCTCATTCCCAGTGCACCCTTCCACTGGCTTCTGTGAGCCCAGTGGCCACCCATGAGGCAGGCACAAGGGTCTCCTCTACATGGGGCAGGGGCCTGAGGGAAAAGCTTCCTGTGTGGACACTGTGGGAGGAGTCATGCGCCAGGATGAAGGTGTTACCTGATTTATAGGTGAAGTCCCAGAAGTGCAAGACATCCAGTCATTTGCTGCATGTCCCTGCTGGTAAGTGGAAATGTCAGGCTACTACGCAGGTGTCTAGACCCTCAGCTCGGTATTCTTCTCAGTGACACCCCACTCATGATAGTGCCTGACTCAGCAGTGCTCACATGGGACCTTTCCAGGCAAGGGGCAAGGAACCCTAAAGGTCCTCAAAGCCTCTTCATTTTCTATGTGGCTGCCACCACTCATCTCACTATTCATCATGCCCAGCCCTTGAGCCCAAAGTCAGGACAAGTTCAGACGTCGCTGCCAGTTTCCTGGGTGTCCAGGAAAGGTGGACTGTCCCAGAGACACTGGCAGATGTGTGGGGACAGGAAGCATTTCCACAGCCCGATGGGCAGGTGGTGAGTGTTACCAGGAGCCTCCCTGCCATGTCCTTGCCAGATACCCTGGATCCACAGATGGCATGCTCGTTTCTCAGACTCTGGCTCTGCCCTCTCAGCAATGCAGACTCGGTGGCCAGGCTCTGGTCAGGAGCCAGGTGCTGGAGCCATCTTTCCAAGATGAAGCATCCTGCCTTTAATTGATAATGGCTCATTGCAAATTTTACATTTTTTATTAGCATATTTACTCATATTGAGGTTTAATAACTGCTGCCTCCCCAAACTGGAAGTTCAGAGCTTTCATTAGGAGCCTGCCAAATTCCCTTACAAGTAGGGTGTTGGAAACCCTAACAGCAATTGCTACTTATTAACCAGGAGACTAAATCCCTCCCTGTGGGTTGGGCGCTTCCCTCATGGAGTCCCTGTTGGAACCTCTGCCACGGTGATTTGCCTCGGAGCAGGCTTGGCATCCTATGTCCCAAACCTGTCATGCTATTTGACATATCTGCATACCACACGTACTGCCTGAATATTATTATTTACACACGTTTTAACTCAAATTTATTTTTAAAAGGAAAGTGTGTCACTCCTATAAATGAAGACCCAGAATCACTTACCATAAAGAGAAAATAACCATAAAAATAAATGCCGTGAAATCAAACAATGTCATTAAATTCTAACTGGATTCTCTTGCCTGCCTACAGCCTAAACCTGATGCCTTATCTCTTTCCTCTTAAAAAAAAAAAAAAAATGGAGATTAGCAAGTGTTAGGGAGGTGTTAAAGACCGATAGCACCCACCGGATACTTTCTCCTTGAAGCAATCAGAAGGAAAAAGACAGAACTGACAAGGGCGTAATTTATGACCGTGTGATTCAAGGTGAACCACCTAATGTTTTCTTGTGGCACTGTTGGAACTCCCCCCGCACTGTGAGACATTCTGGATTTCAGTGGATGTTGACTTCTGTTAGCTTCTCCAAGGGGTCCTTAGCCCCCAAAGGGATAAAAACAGTTCCTATAGGAAAGTGTCTTGTCTAAAGAGGAAGGAGGAAGGCATTAGGGAGCAGCATAAGGACTCTTGAAGCACTAGAGCAGGCCCCCTTTAGCCAGCACAAGGGAACGTCTGTCCTTGTGGAAAAGTTCTGCTCTGAGCTGCCCCACAGAGGAGCCACCAGCGACAGCGTTTGAAATGTGGTGAGTACCACTGAGGACCGGAATTTTAAACTTTATTTGATGTTCATTCATTTCAACTTAACTAGCCATATGGGCAACACAGTTCTAGATCTTTCTTCTATGGCTCTATGTTTGTTTCTCTACCTAAGCTGGGGTCTTCTGATTTATCATTCCCAACCCCAAGATGCCCTCACATGTGGTGTGCACAGCACAGACCAGCACCCAAAACGCCATCTTGTTCAATGCCCCTGTTATAGCAGCCCAAGGAAAAGTTGCTATCATTTCAGTTTTACAGATGGGGAAACTGAGGCTTGAAGGCAATAAACTGGAGAGGCAGGGTGCCAAGAGGAGGTAGCTGTGCTCATAGATCTCTCTTTCCATCAGTGAGTGGATTTTAAGTACAATTCCCATCTTCGGGTTGTGGTGCTCAGCTCCAGAGAGCGCTCCACATTGGTGTGGAGCCAGTGAACAGTGCAAAGAATGAGCCCGGTTTTCTCTCCTCTTCCATTTCATGGCCTCAGGAATTTGGGGTTTGTGGGACTGAGGCCTCTCTTCCTGCAAGGAACAAACCTATACAGTCAGAGGCCACAGATCAGACTCTCGCATCTTAGTTCTTGGCTCTCACACCAAAGAAGGTCCCTGGGTGGGAAAGGCGGGTCAGAGCACAGCAGGGCTCTGGAGCACCAATTGGTCTTTTTTTTTTTTTTTTTTTTGTGGGTACTTGGGGGGTCATCCTCAGGACCTCGTGCGCCAGCAGGTGCCCGTGCCGCTGAGCGATATCACTGGCCCCTTTTTCGTATGTGGGTTCTGGGAGTCGAACTCGGGCCCTCGCGCTTGCCAGGCAGGCGCTTAAGCCGCTGAGCCATCTCACCGGCCCACTGATTGGTCTTTTCTCTACCTTCTCCTCCGTCCCGGCACACTAATGCAGTTAGGGAGTAGGAAATGAGCTGTAGCTAAATCCACGACCAGAGTAGATTCTTGCATAGACCTCACCGTGCTCCATTCTCCCTGCTCCTAGTCCAGCTTACTCGAGGTTTATCTGATTTTTATAAGCAACCAAAATTCAGCAGAGCTTAGCCCAGAGTCTCCTGACTTAGTGCTGGTAGAGTTCCTGGCCTGAGGTGGGAAGAGAATTTTGGGTGGTGGAAGGTACCTTAGCTGCCGCCTCCTTTCTGCTCTCAAGAGGCTGAGCTGAGAGTATAGGCAAGAGTTCCCTGGACACTTAGTGACTCTGCAGCCTGCAGAGGTGAGGCCTGGTGGAGACTGATCTGGTCACCATGGAGATCCTGCCCTTGTCACTGCAGGGATCATTTTGCTGATAGAACATCATCATTTCTAGAACCAGAAATAACTTCTTTATTGAATGCTTGCCTTATGCCAGTCACTGTGCTAAGTGTTTCATGTACATAACACCATTAGCAACGATCCTCAGAAAGTTCTTCTGTTCTCATTGTAAAGATGTAGAATCAGAAATTTAGAGAGGTTTGTTCACTCTGCCCAAGTCCCCTGGATGCTTAGAATGGAGCAGAAGATGAGCCAAGACCTGAAAGATGCTGGTGTCCATTAACATCACGCCACATGCACTACAGTAGCCACCACCTCACGCAGCCCTGTCCATCCAGCCATCCATGCAGCAGATGTTTGCAGACCGCCCTAGATGCCAGTTCCTGGGATTGGTACTATACCAAAAAGTAAAAAAGAAATGCATGTGCAATGCATCCACATTTCTGAAGGCCTCACATTTGCTTAGGGACATAAAGTAGGACTATGCTTTCCTCCTTTTTTCTACTCATTCTTCTGGTTCACCCAGCTCAGTCTTGCATTTTGCCCCATTGGCACCTGAGCAGCAGCTCAGATGTGAGAGAGGCTCATTATCTGGGGCCAGGGTGGGAGAAAGACATGAGAAGGTTGGAACACTTAGTAGAAGCTCAGCAAACTGTGTGATGTGACAGCATGATGAATGGGACCTGGGATTTTGGGCATGGATAAGGAGATGTTACTTAAGCTCAAGGAAGGAAGATGTACTTGTGCACATTTTCCTGTAATTCGCAAGTTCTTCTGAGAGTGCTGGAATTTGTGCTGAAACAAGTTTAGCAGATATGTGTTGAGTACCTGCTCAGACCAGTGCTGGCATGTGCTGAGGATACAAGACAGACTTCCAGGAGGTCAGTGTGGAGGATGTGACAGACACAGGTAATCCTGATGTGGGTACCATGACTGAGATGGATGCTGAACAAGATGGGAACACTGATAAGGGAGGTCTTGCTTACGCTTTGCACTTTTTTTTTTGTTGTTACCGGGGGTCGACCTCAGGACCTCGCACACCAGCAGGCGCCCATGCCGCTGAGCGATATCATCGGCCCTTTTTTCATATGTGGGTTCCGGGAGTCGAACTCAGGACCTTGCACTTGCCATCTCACAGGCCCTTGCTTATCCTAGAAGGTGAAAGAAAACTAGAAATGGCTTCCTGAAAGTTGGGGTGCCCCAGTTAAGTCTTAGGGAAACAATCTGTCAACAGTGGTCTTTAGAACCATCTTTGCTCCCAGGGCCACACTACCTAATGCTTTGCAAGAGAAGCTACAGCTGGATGGCTAAGGGAATGACAAGCTTGCAACACTCTTCGTTTTCCTGCTGACACTTCCCAGTTTGAGGACTCCTTCCACACGTTTCTTGACCCCTCTGTTAATCCAGAATATTGTTCTTTTTGACTTGATTCCCAAAGCTGAGAAGCCCCTGAGATATGTTCTTCTGAATGACACATAGTAAAGTGAGAACGTCTCAGCTGTGTCCCTTCTCCATCAGGGGACTGAGTTGCCCCACCTTGGGCTCATATACTGGGAAAGATCTTCTTCCACCTTCTTGTTGAAGAAATAGCTCCATCAGTCTCTTCCCAAATAGAGGCCACTTCTTTCAGGTGAGGAATTCAGAATCTGCTCCCTCTCTCCCTTTTATCTTTCTGTTGTTCTACCACTCACACGCTTGGCTCACTGTCCCTGGTGGTTACTTCATACCCTGTCAGCTGAATGGGTAAATGGTGGCATTGAGAGACCTCAAGGACAACCAAGTCCTGAGCCCACACCAGTGTACATAGTGACGCCCACTGATACGTCTGCTACAGATGATCAGCAGCACCACTGTATGCATCTTCATGCTGAGCAAAGCTCAAATCAGCCTTTGTTCTAGAGACACCTGGGTACAGCAGGCCCTGTGGGTGAGCAGCTTTATGGCCATTATCTCATAGAAGATTGAGCTTTTGGGTCAACCTTGGAGGAAATGACAGTGTCATAGGGAACAGGCTATGACCAGGGAGTTAGGTTTGCATTTTGGTCTCCACTCTGCCATTAGTTAATGGTACCTCTGAGCAGCCCTTCCCCTTCTTTTGCCTCTGTGGAATGAGTTGTTGCGCTTGGTATAATCTGTCAGATTCCCGTGACCTCCATAGCTCTAGAATGATACGATTCTGAGCAAACAGAGCCAAAACTCCAGCTGGGGTCTTGAGTGGTGGGTCCCTGTTGTTCTTTCTTCTCAAGCAAGAGCTTTGGTTAGGTGGAAACCATGGAGTAGGGAAGGTTCCTGGCGTGTGGTGGAAGGAAAATCTGCAGCCTCTGGTCCACACAGGCGTCTGACCAATGGAGAATGCCTGTGGAGTTGGTTGTCTCTTTACATTGCCTCTGTGTACCCACGGCGGCCGATGCCAGCCAGGGAAGGAAGCAAACCTACGTGACCCAAACCTCCACTTCCGGAAAGGATTTCGAGCCAGTGTCACAGACTGGAGCCTGTATCATTGGTCCACACTGGAGAGACCAGTGTGTGCCTGAGGCTGTGGACTCCCTGGTAAGCCTCTTGAGCTGTCTTTATTTTGCCTGTCGGGTGAACATTCCAATGCATTTTTTCTTATTATGACTTGATTAAGGACACAATAAACCCTGGCCATGATTTTTATCTATTTACAGTCATGTCTCTCAGTTCTAATTTCAGAGATTAGTTGTTCTCAAAATGCCGAATGAAGGGCAGACCCAATCCCATTGTTGCCCTGCTTTGCCACACAGCCGTAGCCCGCCACTGACACATGCAAGCTGCTAGCCACACCTGCATGTCACTGCCACAGGAAGAAGCCCTGAGACTGTTGGAGTGGGAGGCAGAGTATTAGGGATTTCAATTCTGCTTTATTTTCAACTTGAAATGGAGGAAAACAGACAAAAAACAAATAAGAAAGCTAAACAGTTGCGTGAGAGCTAGCAATTTGCTGGGCTCCCAATGACAGACACTGCATTATCATAATTGTCTTTTCTACATGATAGGACAGAAAAATAATAATGTCATTTTATTTATAGCTGGGGTGGCCCCTTTATGAGAGTCATACAAGTTTCTGCCGAGTGGAGTAGGTCAAATGACATCTTTTGATCAGGCCTGTCCAAAGAGATCAAAGATGAATGGCAGGTAATGGATACCCAATGACAAACCAAATCTAAAACAGAAATAAGGCTGCCAGAGCCTGCCAGTTACCCATTAAAGGCACGCCTAAGGAAGGCAGGCTGCTTGACACGTTGGCCGAACACCTAAATCAGCCAAGCGTCAGTGCTAAAATTGTGTATTATCATTGGAAATGGCTATTATTTCCTTGGTAACATTTCTGTTAAGGCTTTGTTTGTGTACGACTGACCCACAATCAGAAGTGAGTTGAGGTAGGCAAGCCCAAGAGGCTCGGGGGACATCCTTGGCTTTGGCCCTTCGTTACCTGGTTTTAATTGTCTGGTCCTGATAGAGCATCAATCCCGATGCTGCCTTCTGCTCAGGTGGACAGATGATGTGATTACAGGTGAGAGTATGGACCAAGCCTCCTATGCCCGACCTGCCTTTCTCCACACCTGCAGCATCATTCCCTCTTCCTCTGTCTCCCCAGCCACATGCAGTCGCCCCATCAAAGGCCACACAAAGCCCAGAACCTTCCCGCACACAGGAGAGGGATAAACGGGGATGCTGACACCCTTTCCTATCCAGGCAGAGGGAACAGGGCGGGCACTTGGCATTTCACACTAGTTCAGTCTGCATATACAGAAATGGGTAGAGGCAGCTTCCAAACTTATGGGAATAGATGTGATATATATATATATATATATATATATATATATATATATATATACACATTTCTGCAAGCACTTGAGTTATGTAATTAAGTTGGGCTTTGTAGAGATGTTATTTAAAAGGCTTTGGTGGGGAATAAAATTTACTATTTTTTTTGGCTTTTAATTTGTGGGAGTGGGATGGGGTGGAATGCAAAGAAATATCAAAGAAATATTTAGAAACGAGGACTCCCAAGACTGCAGGAGAGAACTCTCAATCCTCATGTCCCAGGGGACGCACAGGTGGTGCTGTGGGTAATTTTTTATTCTGCAGTGTATGCTGGAATGTTAAAAAATATTATTAAACATAGAAATGAGTATACTAGTTAGCTAATTAGTATGTTTCTTTTTCTTTTAATAATCCTGATGCATTTTGTTTCTTTCCTACTTCCATTTTTATACACATGGTAACCTTAAAGAACATATTTAGAAGGATAATTAGTTATAATTAGAAGCAAACAAAGCTAGCCCAGGGTATCTCCAGTTTATTATAAAGAATTACAGGTAGTGGTGGCAGAGGTAGAACCCAGGTTCGTTGCTGTTTTTAATAGGAATTCTGGTTTTGCACACACATGTACATGCACACGCACAGACACGTCCATGCCCTCTCAAGATAAAAAAGCCACTGAGGGAAGTTGCTTTTGCTTGGCTCTTAAAAGTTTCACAGACCTCGCATTTCTCGATCACTTTACATTAACTCTATCTTTAAGTAGCGGAGACACTGTGTCAAAGTCAGAGCGTCACTCCTTGGTGATGAGAAGAAGATAGACATTTGACTGTTAGGCCTCTTGGCAGGAAATTTGGTAGTGAAGTCCCATCCAATTTGTCAAACTCAGCAGTGGTCTTCGCTCCAAAGGAAGCTTGTAGCCCAGCCTGATGCATCACCTGTCTGGGAGAGAGCCCCAGCTCCACCTGAAGTGACAGGCTGCATATGCAGCACTGCCCAGGGAGGGAGGCTGCCCCCACCCCACGTTGTCAGTTGTTGTGTTGGGAGAGCACTCACCTTTGACATTTCGCAGTTCCAAAAAAGCGCCTACTCCGTTTTGTGGCTCCCACCCCAAACCTCTATGTAAATGAAAGTTTAAACAAATCTGTGATCATGCTGGCTTTCAAGTGAGATTAAAAAAAAAATGCTCTTGAATTATGTAAAGATGCATCTCAAGATATTTACAATTTTTTTTAAAAACAGATATTCTTTTTATATACTGATAAAATTGGAAACTTGGAAGCATATTTGGCAAGTGTAAACAGATGGTTAAAGATATTTGCTGGGAAGTATCAGAAACAGTTATTCCTGACTTGCCTGCTTGGCTAAACATTACTCTGAAAAGTCAAGTAACAGGGCACAGAGCAGGAATGCGGGGCTCATGCACATAAGCAGAGTGGGCAAGAGTGCCGTTTTCTTTATCTCCATGCTGCAGGTAAAACCTGCCTGGGGAATCCATGCCCTCTTCTCTCTTTGCTGACTAATTCAGTGAAAGCTTCTCTAGCCAACTGAGGAGAAAGCTTCAGTGTGGTCTCATTAATTAAGGACACGGGCCACAGGGACCTCACTTGCAGGGAGCTGGGCACCTTTTTCCATTTTCCAGCTAAGGGATGGAATTAGCACTTTGCCTTCCCTGTGTGGACCATGATCATTTTATTCCAGTGCCTTGGAAAGCAATAGATACAAAGTTACATAAAGGAAATCACTGGGAAGAAATAA
>CM051834.1:95256232-95396232 GCA_028451465.1 Erethizon dorsatum | reverse complement strand
TCTCTGGAGAGAGGTGAGGGCAAGCCTGGTCTGAGATCTACCTGTTTCATATACTTTTCCAGGAACCCCTGAGGCCTCTTTCCTTGTGGCCAGTGGTATGTAGGGAAGGACTGATCCAGTGACAGAGGAAGCGAGATCTCTGAGCCTTCATAGAATGCCTCGGCAGACATATCACAGCTCTCAGCCTTCCTCCCCAAAGCTGTCCAGTTTGCCACAATAAAGGAGAATCAGGGCAAGCTGAGGGCTAAGAAGACAGCCATGCAGAGCTGAAAGACAGAAGTGCGGAGTTGTCAGAGGCTGGCTAGGTGGCTGCTTTAAGGCCAGGTCTGCAAGTGCCAGCCTGTCACCTGGGTGCTCCTGTCTGGCATGTGTTTTATGCCCAATACCCTCTCTGGCACATTAACAATCTGTGTATTCATTTATCAGCAGTACATTTTGAATTGTATATTTATGGCACAGTGCACTTTTCATAGCTGAAAATTAATGAACATGCCTTTCTCATAACAAACAAGCACCTGGCTGCATAGTTAGTAATCGGAAACAGATTTATTTTTATTAGTGTATATGTGGGCAAAATTTCTATTTAAAAAAAGAAAAAGCTATGTTGAAGTTTCAGTGATTCGGATGCAGACCATCAAAGGACACTTTTATTTTACAAACTTCCACTTTTAATTTCCCCCCACAATATTTTCATGTCAGATGTAGTGATAATGCCTTTAAAAAGAATGAAATCATTTGTTTGTGAAGCCCACTCATCTTGATAAATCAAGCTCTCAGCCCCTGCCATGCCCTAACCACCACAGTAAAATGGAATTTCACCAGCTATAAAAGGAAGAAAGAGATATGCTATTCTACAGTTTCCACCAAGTTCTGTTTTCCCCCTCAATGAAGACGATAACAAGCATACTTTAGATCAGATATGTAGGATAAACAAATCTAGAGACTGAATGTACAACATATGGGCTATAGGCAATGAACTCGTACTGTATTTGGAAATCATGCTAAATGAGTGATTTTTAGCTACTCATGTCACAAAAACAACAAAAACAATGAATAATTAGGTGACACATTGGGTTTCTTAGTTTGCTTCACTACCATAACCTTTTAACTATGTATATGTATCCCACAACAGCATGTTGTATACCTTGAATATACACAATAATTTTTTTTAAAAAAATGATCTGCAAATCAACTTGCAAGTTTTGCCCTCTTAGGTTCAGTTAGAAGGGATTTCAACGCAGCCATTAAAAATCACAACACATACCCACACCTACAAATTTAGTCAGTAAGGAAAGGCATAATTACTGGTTAGTTTGCTGCATATTACGGTGAAGAATTAAAAATGGACTAATAGGACTTGATTTGTGAAGCTAGTATCGTCTCTTTCAGAGAGGGAGTTTTATCCTGCCAAAGCCAGGGGCAGCTCAATTCTTTGTTACACACCACTTAGATATTAAGCCAGCATCTCCTGCTACACCTGGCTGGCTCCAGCCACTTTCCCATCCTCTCTGTGGGCTATAAAGACTTGCACAGCCTCATATCCCATATAATTGAATCAAATCAGCCTCACACCCCTGGTTCCCCGCCATGACGCAACCCCCCTCATGAAGTAAGCTTCCTTAGACAAACTGGACTTGGCACTCAGTCTTCTTGTCAGGAGAACAGGGCTCCAGTGCTTCTGACCAGGTCCAGTCATATCCAGGCGGTGGGGTTGATAAATGGAGAAGGGAAGAAGAGTGACGCGAAGAAAGGCCCTGCCCATGCCCACAGCCACAACCTTGCTCCCCCTGCATGGAGCTTCCTGCCTGAAGCTGTTTCTCCTCCCACTGCCAAGGCAGGGCTCAGCACTTGCAGTCAGAGGGTGCCAGCACTACCCCACGCCTAGACTGCAACTTTGCTTCTGGTTCTGCCTCTCACCATGACTTTCTGGAAGGCTGGGGCTGTGCCTAAGGCCTGTGCTGTAGGACTAGTTAGTGAAAATCCAAGCAAGGGCCCTGGGGACTCCAACCCTGAGAGGGCTCACCTTGTAGGGCAGAGAGAGCTGCTGGCCTGATGCCCTTTCCCTTTCCACACTCGTGGGGACACAGTGTCACATACCCTGTCCCACAGAGGACAAGCAGACAGATGCCCCCCTCGCTCTTTCATGGAATCAATATTTACCCCTTCATCACTCTCTCAGTGCCAGGAATAAGGTAGAAAACAAGACAGATGGGGCTCCTGCCCTCATGGATCCTGAAGTCTTATAGAGAGGAAAGACATTAATCAAATAATTACCCAGATAACTAAATCTGACATTACCTATGGAGGAAAAGAAAGCGTGAGCAATTCTAGGTACATAAAAAAAGACAATCCCATAAAAACACTTGGGCCATATGTCTAATTTTCTCTGGTTATTGTTATCTGCTAGGTTAGAACAGTCATAATACTTGAACTTTAAATGCTGATATACAGTATAATTTTAACTTCCTCTGATTAAGGTGCTTTAGTCTCTTCTTCATTGAATTGTCTTATCTTCCATTAATCTTGTAACCTTCCCCTTGTAATCTTTTATTTCTCTTTTGTAATACCTTTTAGATTATGCTTTCTTTATCCATTCATCAATGGCTTTTATACTTTAAAACAAGGGCTCTGTCAAGTTTTATCTTTTTTTAAATCTCTAAGCTCCTGGCTTTCCCTAATTTTGAGTGTTTTGTTCTTAAATATATTGGTTATGTTCCACTGACTTACTATACTTAACTGGTCATTGATTGATTGATTGATAGATTGACTGCCGGACTGGGGATCAAACCCAGGGCCTCACAGTGCTAGGCAAGCACTCTATCACTGAGCTCTATGCCCAGCCACCATAAATGATTCTTTTAAATCCTGTCACATTTAATCTTACCCTTTTCAATCTTACTTTTCTCAACTTCCTATACTGCTGATTTGTTGTTCCCCTCCATGTAATCTCTTATTTTGATCTGTTTTCATTTTCTTTACTTTTATTATTCTCTCTCGTTTCACATTTATATTCTGTAGTATGTATCTGAACCCCATTTGGTTCACAAGCAGACAAGAAGTGGCACCTTCACCTCCTGGTGAGGTTGGACAGTTGATACCTTTTCCCTCCCAATGGCCCCAAAGTTGTCCCTCTGGTCCTTTTCAAGTGATGCATGGTTCCTTCAATAATGATTCTTGAAAAACAAAAACAAACCAACCAACCAAACAAACAAGTAAAAACTCACCCAAGCCAGTTAACAAGGGGAAGCCACAAGTAAGATGTGCCTCTTTAAGGCTGTCTCAAGCCCACCTCAGCTCCTCTCTGCGTCATTTAAATGATGCTGTTTGCCTATTTCAAGTGTATTTCAGGTTCTTTTAGGAGAGTTCCAGGTACCCTTTTGTGCTGAAGTTAGGAAGGTTCTGTCTGGGGAAAGACCTGCCTGGAAAAGTAGGTATAAGGAAATGGGCAGCAAAGAAAGGGGTCAGCCTGGGGAGGTCTGGGCTAATCAGGACCAGTTCCCATAAACCACAGCACACGAGGGTACCTCTCTTTGCAGGGACAGTCTACAAAGCCAGCTGGGGCCTGGGTTAGACACAGTTGGGTTTTGTTTTGATCCCTTTCCCCACAACAGATATAGCTTCCTTGTTTGAGTTTGGTTTTATCTGATTATAAAACTAATACATGATAATTGCAAAAGGTTATAAACCAAAGATATGTGTAAGGAAAGAAAATATCGGTCTTAACTCTTCTACTGTGAGGTAATTATCCTCAACATTTTTCTGTATATCCTTTCAGATTTTCTATAAAGACTTATATTTTCATTTTTATAAAAAAGGATCATATTATACAAACTGGTTTTGTAATCTGTTTTTGCCACTTAATAATATATGGTGACTATTTCTGCATGTCAAAAATACAGAGCTATGCTATCATTTTCAATAACCGCAGAGGCTTCCATAGTAAGGAAATCAGTGTCCTTATCAGATTCTTTTTTGAAGTACATTTGAATCGTTTCCAAAACTTTATCATCATAAACAGAGCTTCAATGCATATTCTAGGTCAAATATCTTTGATTATCTGATATAATATATGATATAATAATTTCACAAAAGAGGAATTAGTAAAACAAGACTTATTTGGAGGGTATCTGATGTTTGCTAAATTACCCTCCACAAGCAATTGCATATCTTTCTCCCAACCTTACAGATAATATTCATTGCTATCAATCGCATAAATCTTTGTCAATCTGAGGAACAAATCAATAAGTAAACCAAAACTACTCTTAAGATGTTTTCTTTGATGGGTAATCAAGCAAAAATACTTCCATAAGCGTACTGGCCATTTCTTTTTCTTCCCCCGGGAATTTCATGTTGGGATTTGAGGACCGAATGATACCCTCATTAGAAATAGGTGCCACATCCCAGCTTCTTTAGATCTCAGCTTCCTTGGCAATAAAACGGAGCTGCCGGTGGAAATGAAAGTGTCACCAGGCTGCAAACTGAATCTGCAGAGGCCAGAACTACAAGACAGAAAGAAAATGTTCAGGGAGTGGATCAGGAAGGATGGAAGGGAGAAAGGGAGGAGTATGGGGGGGAGAGAAAGGGGGAGGGAAGGAGGGAGGGAAGAAGTAGTAATCACCTCATAAAGCCTAGGAAGAGGTAATACTTGGAGTGTTTTGTGCAGTTCCTCACACTTAGTATGATTTGTAGGTACTCTTTATACTACAGCCATACACCCCTTATTGGTCATATTTCCTAACTGGATCTAGATTCTCTGTCTCTATCTCTACCTCTACCTCTACCTCTATCATCTCTATCTCTATCATGTCTTTCTTACCCTGTCTTCTCCAACCGGCGGATGAAACCAAAGTCTTTACACTTAGCTACATCCTCAGCCCTTTTTAAATTTTAAGTCTTGCTAAGTTGCTAAGTTGCCCACACTGGCCTAAAACTTGAAATCCTTCTGCCTCACACTCCTAGAGTACTGGGATGATAGACACTGTCACCACACCCGGCTTCCCTTTCTTTCCCTTGGTCCTGGGGATAGAACCCAGATCCCTGTTCATGGTAGGTAACTGTGCTACCACTGAGCTACACCACTAGCTCCTGGATTTTATTATCTCAAAAAATAAAAGTATACATTTTTAAATTTTAAAATTATGTGTCCATTGTTTTTAAAGAACAATCTCACTCAGTTGGCCTCTAGAGAAAGAGAAGCTGAGAGACACAGAGGTGAAGACATTCCAGATCCTTTGGCCCCAGGGAGATGGAGGATGGGACAGTGGCCACCTTGCTGGCCAGTGAGTCCCACAACTGCCTGACCCCAGACCACCCAGAGGTGAGGCCACGCATCTCCTGGCTTGGTGAGGGAGTGATGAGGAGCTCTTAAATTCCTAAAATTCTCTTCCTTCTGAAGCAACACTGAGGACATTTCTATTGTTTGTGCAAAGGATATGCATGAAGATACTCTTTTATAATTTTCCAGAAATGGAATCGTACTCTACCTGCTGTTTTGAAGCCAACTTTTTTCACTTGACAATATGCTGTGGGCATCTTTCCAAGTCAGTAAATACAGGTCAGCCTCACACATTTAATGACTGCAAAGATTTCCATTACTGTTCTTTGATTATTGACCATTTGTGTTTCTTCTTCTCTGAATTGCCTGCTCATGTCCTTTGACCATTTTTCTATTGGAGGATTTGTCTTTTCCTTATTGATTTGTAAGAGCTTTTTCCTTTGTGCCAGGAGTATTAACCCTTTGTCTATGATATAGGTAGCAAATACTTGTCCTCATATTTCTTTTGCAGTGTGTGTGTGTGTGTGTGTTTGCACACACACTTTTTGTAAGTATTTAATTTTATGCAGTCAAATTCATTCAAAGAATATTTATGGAGTATCATAATTTGCCAGTATTGTGCTAAACAAAGAAATGGCAAAAATCTGTCAACCTTTACTCTTAGAGTTTCTGGCTCTGATGTCATGATTAGCAAGGGCATCCCCTCCCCATAATTATAAAAACACTTACATTTTCTTTTTGCTCTTCACATGTTTCTGTTTATTTGTTACTTAACTCCTTAACATATCTGGGATATTTTTTGGTTGTAAAGAGTAAATTAGAAATCTAACATTTAAATAAAAGAAAGGCAGTGTCCCTTAACTCATCCATAAGCCTCAGAGACTTTATGCCGGTGTCTCCCTCCCTTACTAGGTGACACTCAGAGATGCAGAGCTCTTCTCTGCAGCCCATGCACTCTTAGTTTGCAGAAGGGTCAACAGAGGCATCTTAGGTCCCTTGTCCTTTCCCCTAAGAAAACAAAATACCTCTAGAAAAAGTGGGTCCCTTCTGGCTAATTTAACTTCCAGGTCTTTGAGATGATGACAGCCCCCCCCCATTTACGGCAACTCCTTCCCATTGATCCCAGAGAGGTTGAACCCCAAAGAGGCTCCAACTATGTGTGGCCTCTTTCTCCCCTTGGTGAATGTGGCCTGCCTGTAACCAGCTTGATCTTCCTGACCACTCACTTATTTCCAAGGGGAACCTCCTCGAGGCCCTGGTCACCCCATTCTCACTCTACTCTCCCTGATGCTAACTACCTAACAAAAACCCTACTCGCTCATGATCTCAGTCAGCCCTGCCCTGGTTCCAGGGTTGGCAGATCTGTCCACCACCAAGAGCTGGCAACTGTGTTGCAACTTAGTCCAGAAAATGTAGATATGCTGGACTCAGAACTGGCAGTTCAACCTGCTGTCCCATGCTCACTGAACCTCCAACTGCTTAAGGAAAGTGCTGTCTTTCTCCCGTAGTATAGGCAATGCCCAAGGACTGAGATTCCTCCCCTAGCATTTAACCAAGTTGGGGCACATAGGCAAATATTTGGATAACAGCTCGGTCCATGAGCTGAACCATACAGTGCACATTACTTACTGAATAAATTCAACCCTTTTAAATATTGCTTTCCCACCCTTGCCAAAATACTCAGTGAGTCTCTCATCTGGACCAGCATCTCTGGGGATCCCAGTACACACTATTTCCCTTATGGACCTGAAACCAAATAAGATGCACCTCATGCTCTGCCATTGGTGTGGTCCTCAGAAGCACTCTGCAAGACACAGAATTACTGTGAATCAAACTCTATTTTCCCATTGATTAATGTGAACATTTCAGGCATATGTTATTGACTTTAAGAAGCAGTATCTGAACTCCACTCTCATGAAATGAGCTCCTGACTGCTTACCCAATGAGGAAGAGGTGGTCCAGGCCCATGAGAGGGGATATCAGCACAGAAACAAGTGAAATGCAACCCACCGTGCCACCGAAGTTAGGATATACACTTTCCAAAGCGCAGGGACTTAGGAACGAGTATTTTTAGCATCTGTAATGTGTATTATGCTCAGTCTTACTGAGATGTCAGATAATCCTGGGTTGAATCAAGTGCCCACCATCTGCAAGCAAGTGACTTTAAGTTCTTGACGTCTCCAAACTTCCTTTTCAATGAACCAGGAACGACAAGAGTCATGCTTACCACTTAGATATGTTCCTGGAAACACATAAGACAGGAACATGGCTTAGCATAGTATCTGGTAAGTATTAAGTTCTCAGTAAATATGGGCAGTGGTGGTTATGGTTTCTATTTAGTATCTGATGGCGAATCTTTTTAGTAAGGCACAAGGTTGGAGGAGAGCCTTCATGTAAAGCAATCATCAGCCCCTGGTGCCCATTTTTGGAGTTTCAGACTCTGTGCTCAAGGTGAAATGTTGCACCTTTGCATGTCAGACTTTCTGTCATGCAGCCTGAACAGTACCCAAGAGCTCCAGAAAGAGGGTTAACAGAGCTCACAGCTGAGAAGGATCTTAGAGAACATCTCAGCACACTTCAATTGTACAGCTGGGAAAACTGAGGGCCTGGGAGTGAGAAAGAGCCCACAACAAGAAGGCAGGGTTGCTGGGATAAGAACTCAAAGGCCTTATATCTGTGACCCATCCCACTACAGCATGCTGAGATGTGTAGACTAGGGGCAGCCTTGGGTGGCAAGACCCATGTCCATCAAACCATGTGACAGTTGATCATGATATGTCAACCTGAATGGATTAAAACATCTAGAAGATTAGTAAAGCACAGTTCTGGGTGTGTCTGGGAATGACTGGCATGAAAGCCAGCAAAATGAAGAGAGAAGACCCATTGACACCAATCATTAGGCTTATAGTTTGAATGGAATAAAAGAGAAAAAAGGAAGTGTCCCAGTTTTGAAGACCGCCACTCTTCCTCAGTGGGTTTGTCTTCTGTTGCTATTGCCTTTGGACACAGACTCCACAGCTCCAGTTTCTTCAGTCTTTGAAGGCAGACTTGCACTGGTGACCCTCCAGTGAGCTTCCGGGCCTTTGGCCTTGGACTGGTGTTGCATCCTTGATCCCTCTTGTTCTAAGGCTCCCATCTGCTTGAGCTGAGCAGCTATGGATCCTCTGGCTCTCCAGCACGCAGATGGCCATTATGGACTCTCCCACCTGATCATGTAAACCTATCTAAAAAAATCCCCTTGCAGAATATAGATAGATAGATAGATGATAGATAAATAGATAGATAGATAGATACATTATAGATAGATAGATAGATAGATATAGATAGATGATAGGTAGATAGATAGATGATAGATTCCGTCCCTCTAGAGAACCCTAACTAATATTCATCATATCTCACTGACATTCTAAGAGTGAGCCTTGGGTTATAAGACCCATGTCTATTCACTACATCTTGCTGAGATTCTAGAATGAAAGACCTTACATTCTAGAGCCTTGGATTGCAAGACCCATGTCTATCCATTGCACTTTTCTGAAATCCTAGAGTCGGGAGTGATCCTTGGGTTATAAGACCCATGTCTATCACATCATATCTCATTGAGATTTTGGAACTATGAGTAAGCCTTGGAGTGCAAAAAGCCATGTCTATCTACTACATTTTGCTATAACTCTAGAATCAGCAGCAAACCTTGAATAGCAAGATCCAGGTCTAGCTACTGCATCTTGTTGAGATTCTCGGACCAGCAGTAGCCTTGGGTTGGTAGAGTCACAACCAGGACATTTGCAGGGAGCAGTCTTTTCTGAGGCTGTTAACATCACTTGGAATTTTTAAGCCCTTCCAAGCAAAACCCTGTTCCAAGGGTAACCTTTTTACATTATTTAAAATATAAGCTGCCTGGTGTACACTCCTGTAATCCCAGCACTTGGGAGGCTGAGGCAGGAGGATCTCTGTGAATTCAAGGCCAGCTTGGGCTACAAAGTGTGTTCAAAGCCAGGCTGAACTGCATAGCAAACCCTGTCTCAAAAAGACAAAAAAATAGGGAGACCTCAAGATGGCGGATGAGTAAGAAGCAGGCAGCAAAACTCTCTCTAAAAGTTACCATTGGAACACGGGAATATAGCGACCCAGAAAGCGCAGGAGGGGGGGAGATGCCTCCCCGAAACCCAGAAAAGTTCTGAAGCGCAATCTGGGACCCCTGGCACCAGTGACAGGTGACTTCCAACAAAGAAGAAGGAAAGAAGGAGCAGACCGCACGCGTGCACCTTCTAATATCCCGGGAGTTGGAGCGCCGGCGGAGGCTCAATTCTACGGACACACGGTGGCAGCTGGCGCCCAGGGAGCCCCCACGGAGGATCCTGAGACAGCGGCGGGGCAGGGGAGCGGCGGAGAACGGCGCTGACCGGCGGTGAGTGTCTCTCAGCCACAGCTGCCCCGCGCCAGAGAGCGACCGGCCGGGCGCCATTGTGGGGGGTGTGGCGAAACTCAGAGCGGCTCGGAAACTGCTCTGGGAACTTGTGCTCCGGACAGGGCAGCACAGGGCCTCTCAATTGAGCCCACGAAAGTGTGCTGAGGTCAGCAGGCGAACGAGACTGGACTCTCAGCCACACCTGTCCCGCGCCAGAGAGCGACTGGCCCGGCGCCATTGTGGGGGGCGTGGCGAAAAACCAGAGCGGCGGGAACCAGTGCAGGGAACCCGCGCTCCGGACAGCATGCTGAGCCTCTCAGGCCCAGGGATCGTGAAAGGGCGGCGAGAGCGGAGGCGAGCTAGACTGGTCTCTGCCTGAAAGTACGCGCCTCTGCTCACCACCCACCAGAGGGCGCTCCTGGCTTACTGGGACGGACCTGCACAGAACAGGACTTTGTCACAAGGTACCTGCCTACAACAGAGTCAACACCTGGAACTGATTCTTTTTATATTTTTTATTTTTATTTTTATTTTTTATTTTTATTTTTATTTTTTTTCTCACTGATTTGTTTTTTTGTTCTGGCGAAGGGTTTTTTTGTTTTTGTTTTGTTTTGTTTTGTTTTTTGGTGGGGTTTTATTTTTGATCTGTCTGTTTTATTGTTTTTATCTTTGTTTTTGTTTCTGTATGTGTATTTGCTCTTTCCTTCATTATTCTCTCTGGTTTTTTATATGAGTGTAAACAGCGCCTCTAACTTCTTTGTGATTGTGGTTGTGATCTGTTCTTCCTTTTATCCCTTCCTTCTCTTTTTACCACCTGTCCTCTGCACTAGTGTCCCAATTTTAGTGGGATCCCTCTTGGTCCTCTAACCTTACATCTAATTCCTTCCTCTTCTCCCAATACTCTATTTCCTCCTTAACTCATCTTAAATTTAAACTCCTCAAGGAAAAATTGACATACATAGGACTTGTATACTGCATATAATTTTTCTGGTGTGTTTTAGATTTTGTTATATAACCGCAACTCTATACAGCTAAAAGTGGTAAATAACTGGTTAGCTCAGTCTGTCATTTTTTAGGCTGTGTTTGATGCTTTAGTTAACATTATAGCCAAATGTGAAATAATTGTTCTAAACATCTTTCCTTCCTGATATTTCATGATTGAGATTGACTAAGGGACACAGAAAATACAGTGGCACACTACCAAAGAATCAAGGACTGGGCCAAACAGGTAGCAACTTCGCATACCCAACGAATTGAAGAGGTAGGATCTGGCAGAAAGCTCAAAACCTAAAAGCAAGCTCCACTTGGAAGATACTGCAGAGAAGTAGTCATCTTCTAAAGATCTTAAACACTAGCAATAAAGTAACCTACTATAGGTAATTTGCAAACATCACCCCAGGAATTAAAGAAAGAAAAAATGAGACGACACTTAAACAAGATGCAACCACACACATCCAATTCACCAAAGGCAAACCTAGGGAGCAACGAGGTGGGACAATCCGAAAGCCACCCACCTGGCCTATCTGAAGTGGTAACAACAAAGCAATTGAATGAGGTTCTGGAAAAAATTAAAACAGAAATAATCTCACAGATAACTGCAGAGATAATGTCTACAATGAAGACCATGCTTAAGGACACTATAGCTGATACAGACAAAAAAATAGATGAACTTAAGAAAACTATAGAAACCATGAATGCTCAGCATAGGAAAGAAATGGAATCTATAAGGCAGATTCAAGCAGATATCCAAGAGATAAAAAATTCCATTGAAAGTATTTGTAGCAGAATAAGCCAATGCGAGGACAGGATCTCAGATATAGAAGACAGGCTTGCAATTAGTGATCATGAAATGGAAAAATTCTTAAAAATAGCAAGGGACCATGAAAAATCAATTCAGCAGCTGCTAGATGACTCAAAGATAAACAACTTAAGAATAATTGGAATAAATGAAAAAGCAGGAGATAGCATCAACGACATTAAAACCTTGTTCAAAGACATAATCAGGGAGAACTTTCCTGGAAGAGAAAAGGAATTTGACACCCCTATAAGTGAAGCTTTTAGAACACCAACTAGACATGATCAAAAAAAAACTTCAGCCAGACATATTATAGTCAAGATCCCAGAAATTCAACAGAAGGGCAGAATCTTAAAAGCTGTTAGGGAGAAGAGACAAATCACCTATGAAGGAAAACCCATCAGAATCACAGCTGACTTTTCAGCACAAACCCTCAATTCAAGAAGAGCTTGGAATGATGTATTGCAAGCTCTAAAGGAAAATAATTTTCAGCCCAGATTGATGTACCCTGCAAAACTATCTTTCAAAATTGATGGAGAAATAAAATACTTTCATGACAAAGAACATCTGAGAAAATTTATGACCACCAAACCAGCACTCCAAAACGTTCTGAAGGACATTCTAGAAAGAGATAGGAACCCCAACAGAAGGAATCCACCAGGCAGGGCAAATAATTAAATAGCCGGAAAGCGGAAAAACAAAGAGTGGGAACCAACAACAGGAAAATATCATGACAAGTCAATACATATCAGTTTTAACCATCAATGTTAATGGTCTCAATTCACCAATCAAAAGGCACAGACTGGCGAAATGGATCAAGAAGCAAGATCCAACAATATGCTGTATACAAGAAACACATTTAATTCAGAAAGAAATTCATAGACTGAAAGTCAAAGGATGGAAAACAATACTCCATGCCACAGGAACCCAGAAAAAAGCAGGGGTAGCTATTCTTTTTGCAGACAAAGTGAACTTCAAGCCAAGAAGGATTCAGAGAGATAAAGACGGTCATTACATCCTTGTAAAGGGAACAATCCAAGAGGAAGAGATAACGATCATAAATATATATGCATCAAATACCAATGCACCCAGCTATATAAAACAAGTACTAAAGGACATGAAAAATCAAATAAGCACTAATACAATTATATTGGGAGATCTCAATACTCCACTGTCACAAAAAGATACATCAACTGGACAGAAAATCAATAATGAAATAGTAGAACTGAACCAAACTTTTGAACAAATGGACTTAGTAGATGTCTACAGAGTGTTCCATCCCACAACATCAGAATACACATTTTTCTCAGCTGCACATGGGACGTTCTCCAAAATAGACCACATACTAGCTCATAAAACCTGCTTAAGTAAATGCAAAGGAATTGAAATTATCCCATGCATATTATCAGACCATAGTGCAATGAAATTGGAAATCAATGGCAAAAGATCCCACAAAAACTCCCTAAACACATGGAAATTAAACAGCATCCTCCTGAACAACCAATGGGTCACAGATGAAATTAAAGAAGAAATTAGTCACTTTCTACAACTGAATGATAATGACAGTACAACATACCGGAACTTATGGGATACAATGAAAGCAGTCCTAAGAGGGAAATTTATAGCATTAAACACTTATATCAGGAAAATAGAGCAAGCGCAAATAAACAACTTAAGGGTGAACCTCGAGCTTCTAGAAAAAGAAGAGCAGGTTAAGCCAAAAGCCCGTACAAGGGAGGAAATTATAAAGATCAGAGCAGAAATTAACGTATTGGAGACTAAAAAAACAATACAAAGAATCAATGAAGCAAAAAGTTGGTTCTTTGAAAGAATAAATAAGATTGACAAACCCTTATCCAACCTTATTAAAAAAAGAAAAGAAAAGACTCAAAACCATGCAATTGAAAATGAAAAGGGTGATATCACGACAGACCCTGCAGAAATCCAGAAGATCATCTATACCTATTTTGAAAATTTATATTCTACTAAGATGGAAAATGCAGAAGAAATGGACAGATTCCTAGATTCGTATGAATTACCAAAGCTGAATCAAGAAGATTTAAAAATCCTAAATAAACCAATATCAGCCAATGAAATTGAAGATGTAATTAAAAACCTCCCAACAAAGAAAAGCCCAGGCCCTGATGGATTCACTGCCGAATTCTACAAGAAATTTAGAGAAGACCTAACGCCCCTACTTCTCAAACTTTTCAATGAAATTGAAAGGGAAGCAATACTCCCAAATTCATTCCTGGAAGCAAGCATTACCCTGATACCAAAACCAGAGAAGGACCCAACTAAGAAAGAGAACTACAGGCCAATCTCCCTAATGAACATAGATGCAAAAATCCTTAATAAGATACTGGCAAACAGAATCCAACAAATCATCAAGAAGATTATACACCATGACCAAGTTGGATTCATCCCAGGGATGCAGGGATGGTTCAACATACGTAAATCAATAAATGTAATACAGCATATTAACAGAACCAAAGACAAAAATCACGTGATCATCTCAATAGATGCAGAAAAAGCTTTTGACAAAGTCCAGCACCTTTTCATGATAAAAACCCTACAGAAAATTGGAATAGAGGGTCTTTATCTCAATCTGGTAAAAGCTATCTATGACAAACCAACAGCCAATATTATACTAAATGGCCAAAAACTGAAAGCCTTCCCTCTAAAATCAGGAACAAGACAAGGATGTCCACTGTCCCCACTCTTATTCAACATAGTTCTGGAAACTTTAGCCAGAGCGATTAGACAAGAGAAAGAAATAAAAGGAATAATGATTGGAAAGGAAGAAGTTAAATTATCATTATTTGCAGATGACATGATACTCTACACAGAAGACCCCAAAAACTCCACTAAAAAACTGCTAGATTTAATAAGCAAATTCAGTAGTGTAGCTGGATACAAAGTCAATACTCAAAAGTCAATAGCCTTCCTGTACACAAATAACAAACTTACTGAAAGAGAAATTAGGGAAACAATACCTTTCACAATAACATCCAAAAAAATGAAATACCTAGGAATCAACCTCACGAAGGATGTAAAAGACCTCTATACTGAAAACTACAGTACTCTGAAAAAGGAGATTGAAGAGGATATCAGAAAATGGAAAGATATCCCTTGCTCCTGGATAGGAAGAACCAATATAGTGAAAATGGCCATACTTCCAAAATTGTTATACAGATTTAATGCAATTCCAATCAAAATTCCAACAGCATACCTCACAGAATTAGAGAAAACAATCCTAAAATTCATTTGGAATCAGAAGAGACCTAGAATAGCAAAGGCAATTCTGGGCAACAAAGGCAAGGCAGGGGGCATCACTATCCCCGACTTGAAATTATACTATAAAGCTACTGTGATAAAAACAGTGTGGTACTGGCAAAAAAACAGACCTGAAGATCAATGGAACAGATTAGAAGATGCTGAAACAACCCCAGACATACTAAGCCACCTTATCTTTGACAAAGGTGCCAAACACATTCGCTGGAAGAAAGATAGCCTCTTTAATAAATGGTGCTGGAAAAACTGGCTCTACACATGCCGAAGATTAAAACTAGATCCATATCTTTCACCATGCACTAAACTAAATTCAAAATGGATCAGAGATCTAAATATTAAAACAGAAACATTAAATCTGCTGGAAGGTAGGATAGGTAAAACCCTTGGAGACATTGGTGTAGGCAAAGACTTTATGAATAAAAACTCAACCGCACGGGAACTATCCCAAAGAATCAATAACTGGGATCTCATCTTATTAAAAAGCTTTTGCACAGCAAGAGAAACCACCAACAGAGTGAAGAGACAACCCACAATGTGGGAAAAAATGTTTGCCAGCTGTTCCTCAGACAAAGGATTACTATCGAGAACATATAAAGAACTCAAAAAAATCAGACCTCCCAAATTTAAAGACCCACTCCAAAAATGGGCATCTGAGATGAATACACATTTCTCAGATGAAGAAATACTAATGGCAAATAAATATACAAAAAAATGTGCAACATCACTAGTCATTCGAGAGATGCAAATTAAAACAACACTGAGATACCATCTCACCCCAGAAAGAATGGCTACTATTAAGAAATCAACTAATAACAAATGCTGGAGGGGCTGTGGGGAAAAAGGAACCCTTCTTCACTGTTGGTGGGAGTGTCGACTGGTACAGCCACTGTGGAAGTCAGTGTGGAGATTCCTCAGAAAACTAGGGTTGGAGGTCCCATTTGACCCAGCTATTCCCCTTCTGGGCATCTTCCCAGAAGAATTAAAAACATCGTACCACAGCGATATATGTGCACCCATGTTTATAGCAGCACAATTTGTAATAGCCAGATCTTGGAAACAACCCAAATGCCCATCAACTGAGGAATGGATAAGAAAGATGTGGTATTTTTATACAATGGAGTACTATTCAGCCATAAAGAAGGATAAACTGGAGACTTTTATAGGTAAATGGATGCAACTCGAGAAAATACTCATAAGTGAAATAAACCAGAAGCACATGTGTAAGCATCGTATTATCTCTCTAGTATGAGAAACTGAAAGAGTAAATAAGATCCAAAATGTACAATAGACATGGTGAATCAAAAAGAAACTGGTCAAAAGGAAAGAGAGACTGGAATAGGGAAAAGAAAGAAGGGAAAGGGAAAAAAATTGTATATATATATATATAAGATGGTTAAGATAGATACACTACCATTTTTACTTAGTTCATTGAAGAGTAAGGTTTGTGCCAATAATGTTTGGACAATTGAATGCTAATGTCTGGTGTCCTGAATAACTAACTTAAAGATAGTAATACGTAATGTATTAACCATTGTTACCCTCCTATTATGTTTGTTTGAAAATTTGTTCTTCTTTTGATTTGTTTTGTTTTTTCTTCTCTTTAAAATAAAAAAATAAAAAAAAAATTAAAAAAAAGACAAAAAAATAAAATTATATATATGCACATATATGAACATTTTAGAGAATATCTAAAAAGATTATTATATTTTCTTAGTTTATCCTTTAAAAATTCTTTAAGGAAGATACTAGCCTCTTTGGCAAAAACATCTAGGCTTGGGAGCACTTCCAGAGAGGTACCATGTTGGTTTTGGATCCTAAAGACTGATGGTGTATGTGAGGAGCAGGGTAAGACCACACACTTGGAGCCAGAGAACCTCTGAGGTCAGCCAAAGGAGACTCCTTTCACCTCATCCTTACTCTGCTCCCACCCTCCCCCTGCCCTTCCCCACTGCAGCCTCCAGAGCACAGGTCTCCACCAGCCCCAGCTGGGTATGAGCCACTCAAGACCAAGAGTATCTGGGGTCTCCGAATACCTTTTTCCTCCCAGCCTTAAGGTCAAGAAGCAGTAACGAGGGGCTGGTGAGATGGCTCAGCGGCATAAGCGCCTGCCTGGCAAGCGCGAGGGCCCGAGTTCGACTCCCGGAACCCACATACAAAAAAAGGGCCGGTGATATTATTCAGCGGGCGCCTGCTGGCACAAGAGGTCCTGAGGTCGACCCCCGGTACCCACAAAAAAAAAAAAGAAGCGGTAACGGATGAGAAGTCCAAATGCAGCTTTACTAAAATAGGAGAGTCCCATAAAACTTTCAAAACATAAGACATATCATATGTAAGTAAACTTGGTGCAAAAATCTACAATTTCAATGGCGAAAGGTAAAATATAAAGTTGTATTATTTCAAAATTATGACATTCTAGCATTGCACATATATGTGTGTGTTTGTGTATATATACAGAGGGAGAGAGAAATGTCTCTCTTATCTGAACAGAGAGGCCCTCAAAAGAGAGCAGAAACTGTATATAGAAACATGCTTTTCTATTGATTGCAATTATATTATTGGAGATGAGCTCTTCTTGGAAAAGAGGTGGTCTTTAAATACATCAAGCCACATGTAATAATGCAGCAATTTATTAAGATTACATATTTTAAGTAAAAATTAGAACTCTATTTCAATAGCATTGGGGGGAAAAAAAAGGAAGAAGTACCAAATATGAGTGAAAAATAGCCAGGCTTATTTTTATTCTTGGCACCATAACCTACAGCCTTGTGAAAGCAGCAATGATGGCTCAGCTGACGAGGATGGAGCAGGCTGGGGCTGCTCCTCAGCTTCCAGCTGCCCGCTCCCTACCTGCACCCCTGCAGAATGCCCTGCAGACTCCAGCCATGGACCTAAAGGGGTCCAGTTGTGGGACTGCCCACATTTTCTAAAATGAGGCCCCCCAGCACCCACTTCCATCCAGAAAACAAGCACCAACGAGCACCAAGCAAAGGACCCAGAGCCCAGGAAATGCTGGCTGCTCTGCTTTTTTACTTATCATTCATTTCCTTTTTCAGTAGTTAATATGTTTTTTTAAAAGCTGAAAAGGAATGCGATTTCTCTAGGGATTCAAAACGCATAAGCAGATGAGTAAATGGGGCTACACACCTGGTGGACTGCACACCGCTGATGGGGACCTGGCTGCAAACTCAGCGAGGTCTCTGGGGTTGTCTGCTCAATCCAGTCCCTGCTTAGGTCTCACGGGGTGAGTTTCTGCATGACAAGTGTGAGAACATACACACACACAGTCCACACTCATGTGCAACCGCACACACTTCCCACATTCAAACGCACATGCTCTTTCATGCACACTCTTAGCTGTTCCTCTTATGGAAGGGAATGCCTTAAAGTGCAATGGCTCCAAGGAACGCAGAATCCTGCGGCCTCCCCTGGAGCACCCCCTTGCTTTCTCACTTTGGGGCACTTGGATCTAGCCCCACACACAGCACAGGGTATAGGAGCAGTAACGCGTCTGAGGCTTCATCTTTAGCCTCTGTTAACATCAGGGATGCAAAGTCACATTTGCGTGCCTTCACTTTCTAAACAGAAAGCAGATGCGGGCTTCACTCAAAAGTCTCCTTTGGTGATAAAGATTCTCGTGCAACAATAGAGTGAGGTGTGTCAGAAGCTGCCCCTCTCTTGTCCCCGCTGGACGTGTCCCCCTGCATGCTGAGTTATTGTGTATAAGGAATGACCTGGCCAATAGGAAGCCTATGGGTGGCTTATGCATGGTGTGATAAAATGTAAATGCACTAGAAAGGTCACCGGCAGAGTGATCATTACCACTGTGGAACTCTGACCAATTTGCCATTCATAATCATCATCAATGACTCAAACCATTCTTAAACCTACACACCAGGGGGCACATCCACAACTGATGGGCATTGTGGCTGCCCTGTCTCTCAGTGTGCCTGTGTCAGTGTCTGCAGGCACTCCTTCCCCGGCATTTAAGGAGGGCAGGTAAAGGGGAAGGATTGCCACTGTTCCACCCATAATCTCCTGCCTTGGAAAGTGCATGCAGCCTGAGTCGAGTGCCCCTGAGGGCTCCTGGCCCGTTGCTCTGGAACTGGAGCTCTGTTCTTAGAGGCAGAATGCACTCACCTGCTCCCTGATGCAGAGGGAAACCACACCAGTCTCAGGTCACACAGAACGGTGGCCAGACCCCCCTCACATCCACTCCTTGGTGATCCAGCTCACCATAAGGAAAGCACCTCCCTGGGGGCAGCCTGGATGGTCACTGCCACCTGCATCGACAGGCATCTCGTGCATTCCAAAAGCCAGATCTGTGCTCCCTGAGCCTTTTTCTGGACTGCTTTGCCTCATAGATGTTACTCCGTTCCCCCATCCACATGCAGTGCCCACAGTAACGCACAGGGACTTTTTTCATTCAGTTAACAGATTGTTACCTATACCTAACCAGCGAAGCTCCCTCTACTGAGTTCTCCAAATCTTGTTCACTGCTCAGCCCATTGTCAGGGGACAAGATGAGCCTATATATGGATCTTGAGATGACCTCCTTCTTCCCCCAAGAAGTAAACACTACAAGCCTTAAAAAGATGTTTATAAAGATGTTTATGGTCCTCCCAAGGAGTGACACTGTCAGCAATGAAGGAAAGCTTCAGGGAAGAGGTGGCAATACAGCTGAATCTTAAAACATTGGCAGAAGTCTGACGAGTCAAGATGGCAGAGGATGCAGAGAGAGGGAACAGAGGGTACACATGGACTAAGATATTTCCAGGATGGCCCACAGTCTATCTGTGGGTATAGGGTGCGTGGTGAAAAGAGTAGAGGAAACAGCAGGAAGGGCAGCCCAAGGCTTCAGTTCTCCTTATTCCTGGGGACCAGATTTCTCAGGAACTCAGGAAGTGGACAGTCCTTCAGCATGTTCATCCAACATACATTTACTAAGTGCCTAGTATGTGCCAGGCACCAAATGCCTGTTAGCATCATTCTGGAAGCTGCTGGCTGTGCAAACAGGAGACAAAACTATTGTAATGGAATCCTAATGTTTTTGACTTATCCTACAAAGATAAGGCCCACTGCCCACTGCTGAAATGATCACTTAAAAAGGCTGGTGTCCCTACCCCATCTCAACTGCAGTCGTCTCCTCTCACTTCCTCTGCTCCTGTCTTCCTGCCCTGCTATGACCCAGCCCATTGCCCCAACAGTAAATCTCAGCCTGACTGCATCTTTAATGCTAAGAGGATTTCCTTCAATCATGAAGACCCCTGGATTGAGCCTTAGCAGGGAAACTGGCCTCAAGTTCTGTCTTGGCTGTGTGACTTTGTACAAACCTCTTCTGCCCTGTGGGGTTCAGTTCCCCCACTATAAATGCTTTTCTATATTATCTCTCTATCCAATATTCTATGATTTTATAGTCTACTGCTTTTTGAAATCCATTTGTGCCCATCTGATACCCCAGCATACCTACCCGCTGGCTCAGGATAACTTAGTTTCCTTCCAGACATCCTTCCCTGTTCTTCTTTCCTAGAACAGCCCAGGGATGCTACAATTGCTCATTCATTCATTAATCCAACAAAAATGTATCAAATGCTGACTAGATATCAGGCACTGTTCTAGTCTAGGGAAACAGAGCAAGCGGATACCACTTCCTTCTCCTCCTGGACCATATCACCTTTTATAAACTGCCACCAAGTCTTCACTCATGGCTTTTCACACAACCTAACCTACACTTCATAGCCAATATCTCACTTGATTCTCACCTCTTTCAGGGTGGGGGGGCATGGCAAGAGTGAGCCCCATTATGTAATGTAATACATGATGGGCAAATATTTTAAATGGTTTACTCAATGCTCAATACTACAAAATTATCTAAGGCAAGTTCAAGGTCTTCTTGCTGATTGCCTAGCTCACTGTCACCGGCTGAACATCTTTTGGTCACAGTATGTAATCAGAAGGGAATATCTACAAATCTCATTCCAATGAGCCAGATGGGGGGCTGTTGAAGCAGCTGTTTCGAGCTCTGAAGAAAAGTCTTCAAAAAGGCTCTAGGAGTTAAACTTTCAGCTATATCCCATATCTGCCTCTTGAGCTATAGGTTAGATGGAAAGATAGATGGGTGGATGGGTGGATAGATGGATAGCCTGGTGCAGCTAACCCACTCCTAGAAACTAATCCCAAAATCCACCTGGGACAGGCCAGAAGCATCATTGTTCCTTGTACTTTGGGAGTCGGGCTAAGTCCATGGCCACATTCTCCAGGCAGCAGATTCATCCCAGCCTTATCCAGAAGCCTTCAAAATCTAGCTAAAGAAAAAGAAAGGGCTACATGAATGTATAAGTCATATCAAGATGCCTGCAATTTGCAAGGAGCCTAGTGCTTCTGGGAGTGACGGTTGCTCCCATGGTGCAAACTGTGCACTTGTTGGGACAATGACATTCGCTCTAATGGCATAGTGATTACTGCTTATCCCAAGGGTCTACCAGTTGTCCCTATTCCTCTGTCTGCCCTCTGTCTGTCTGTGTAGATTTCTAAGCCAATTCTGTTCTCTATTCAGAATCAAGTATTCAGATTCTTCTAAATAATGTTTTTATATACAATGAATTGCTTGCATGCTCTGCACTTTTTTTAAGGAAGACTTTTTGGTTTTTGTAAATAGCTACATGAGAGGACAGGGGTGGAGCCAAGAAGAAAGGCAAAGCACTGCTAATGCTTTCTATTTGAGCAGGAATTGCTCCCTTGGTGAGGCTGGGAAGTACTGCAAACTCCCCAGGTAAGAGAAGAATCACGGAAAACCTCAGCTCATCCTATAATAGAGATGCTTACCCTATCACTTCTGCCTGATGCTTAGGATCCAGGATTTCCTGGAGCCTATAGCAACCTCTTACCCAGGATCTGGTGCTTGAGAGACAACCACTACCCAGAGTTTAAGAGATGACCATATCATGATTTTTTTTTCCAAAGTACTCAGGATTTCTATGACCAGATGTGGCCAAACTTGGGTCTACTTCTAAAAAGACAGAGATGGTTCCAAAGAAATCCCAGTCCTACAACAAACACAGTGAGTGATGTGAGACTTTGGATTTCTACCACCTGGATGCTCTAAAAGGTTCCAAATTATGGATTTGTTTTTTGTTTTTCTCTTAGTCTACGTGTCTCCAAAATGAGCCTTTTAATCCAGCAAAGGTTGTCACATTTTCAATTTCTGTGCTAAGTAAAACAACGAAAAGTAAATTAGTGTTGCATATGTAATGGACATTACAAAAAAAAAAAAAATATGAAGGAAATTCTATTAAGCCCAATGCCTGGTTACCTTGTTCCCAACATGGGCATGCATGTTTCTAAAGCAAAGCCTTACATTTTCTCTAACAAAGGTTTGACGTTCACTAAAATGTCAGCTAAAGTTGCCAATAAATACTTGCTCACGTTTGGTGACTACTGGGCAGGGGAGGAAGGTTTAGTTACACACATTTTCATTAGTGCACATACAGAAGAAAAAATTCTTCTAATATTTAAAAACCAAAGTCATGACGGCTGCCCAGAACTATGTGCGCTGAAGGATGGGCAAAAAAAAAAAAAAAAAAAAAAAAAAATGAGTAATAGCAAGGAAGATATTTAAGGAAAGCAATGATTGAACTTTAAAAAAATACTGCAGACTCAAAATGCTGGCGGCAGACTGACTGCTATTTTAACCAAAGCTGCTGATTTCTGAGAGGTCTTCTGCTTTTATATATTTGTGTCTTGCAAATGTTGGGCATGATGGCGCTGAAATAGGCGTGGCTGACTTTGAAATTCAAGCTCAATGCGTCTGTGGTCTGTGAACTGGTGAACTGGTCCTGATAGGGCTGGCTAGTCAGAAGCAAAACTGGCTAGTTATGGAACTAGCATAGTATATGCTTTATCTCCACCGCATTTAAAGGATTTACCTATCTATCCCGCTGCAGACCCACTCATTGAGTAAGAGCCAACAGCATATGATTGTGTTAATTAATCTGCTATTGTGAGTAAGGAACAGCTGCAGTGGTCTCGTGGATACGTTGTCAAAAGAAAACAATGTAATGTTAAGCCTCTGACTGCATATTCTGTTACAAAGAAGGTTTATGAGAAGTTAAATGCATAAATCACAGATCATTTTTATAATAATAATAAATAATATCTGACCTTTAAAAGGAAGGTTTGAGTGTTCTTAATTTTGGCTTGAAATATGTTCTGATATATGATACCTACGCTTTAACCCAATTCTTTGTTTTGAAAACAAACATTCCCCAGAAATGATGGGAAGGGGGAAGGAGCTATAGAAATGACCTCTGACTGCACGAGATACATGCCATTGTAGTTCTAACAAAGATCAGAGCCCAAAATATCAAGTTAAAAGAAAAACTTGTTGGCATGCGTCCAATGTCTCATATAATAAAAACACGATTTCTAATACTATGCAGAAATGGAGAGAAAGGGGACATTCATTATGGGAAACACACATATTATTTACATGGGCTTTATCTTTCTTTATGCAGATAAGGCACAAAAAGCACTTTGTGTCTAATTAATATTCTGTGTCCCTCTATGACCCAACCTTCCTGCCCCCACCCTCACCCAAAATACAGCCCATATTCTGTGTTGTTCCCTATGTACATATATCCAGTTGGTGAACAAGGCAAGGAACCAGACTTAGACAAAGGGAAATAAAACCTTGTGTTTGGGTACTTAATCCAGAGCAATAAACTGTAGCAAAAGTCAGGGGCAAAAACACAAGTCTGATCAAGGAATATAAAGTTGAACTACAGCTAACAGGATTTTATAAAGAATAATGCCTTATATATCTTTGAAGAACACTTAAAAAAAAACTGCTGAGGTCCCCAACAGACCCACAGAGAGGAGTCCCCACACACTTGACATTAACTAGTGCAATCCTATTCAATCCCAACTGGCTGGGGGAGTGGAGGGGAGATACGGGGTGCTGTCACTGTGACGCCTACCACCTATTATTTCAAAGCAATTTTTCTTAGTCCATGGGACTCAGTATTACTCGGTTTTTATTCTCCTCCGTTTTTAAAAGAAAACTCCATTTGAGAGAAAACACAAACAGTTTGTCTTAGGAATACCGGGAAGGGGAGGGCAGGAGGCACTGAAGTGGGTCTGGTCTGCGCATCCCTTCCCTTTGTTCTGGTAGAACACAACAAAAGCAAGCTATTTTTAGCTATAGATTGGCATTGTATTACCAGGTATGTGTATCGACCTGATAACGGGAGCGGGACTCTGGGGCTCCCCCCAATAAACACCATAGTGTCATCAGCTGCAGCAGCCCCCACACTCTAAGAATATGAACTGAGAAGAACCATCTTAACCCAGAAAATTGTCCTACACAGGAATGGGGAGGCCCCATGACTTATTTTGCTCATCTTGTGCCATCATAGGAACAATACCCCCAGAGTGCTAGTCTTTCTGAACGTTGCTTCTCTTAGATGCCATTTTAAAGGTGTTTATGGGGAGGAAGAAAATCATGATTATCCAAAATACCCTGCCCCTTGAGTCAGGATGGCACTGAACACTTATGTCCACCAATATAGCCATCATTCCCTTGAGCCACATCAGCCAAATTTCTCTGAAATGCCTAGGTAGACATAAAGCCATGGCTGGTGCTCTTCTGATTGGTTCTTTTGTGTTGCCCTACCTCACACAGAGTCCACATCAGAGCCTGTCCATTTCTCTTCCCTGCCCACAGCCCCCAGGACTGACTGTGCCACTCCACAAGCAGCTGGGCTGCTTCGTCACTGGGCTGGGGCGTCTTGAAACAAAGTCTCCATTATGACTAACTTTTACATTTTTCTTCTCAAATCCAAATTTCTCACTTTAAAATTTAAAAGCCCTTCTTTTCTTATACCAAAATAAAAAGTCTTCAGTGGGAAATCTCGAATACTTGACATTTCCCAGTATTGTATCAGAACGAAAGGCACCATCAACTTAGACATACTTAGGAGAGGGTGCCCTTTGGGCAACAATGGTGCCTTCTTTCTGTTTACAGGAAGGCTATGGGGGAGGAGGAAGAGAATGCTCCCTGCCCACCCGCACCACATTTGCTTTATCTAAGTGTTTAACAGCATCTACGCAGCAAGAGGGAGCCTATGGCAACCCCAAAAGTTGTCACACCGAAGCAATATTGAAATCAGTGGTCTGTGTTCTGTTTCTATTGCAAGTTCAGCAGAGGGTATGAGCTGGCCCCTTTCCTCCTAAGACCACTGTTTTCTCATCTGTAAGATGGCGATCTAAACAATGATACAGAACTCTCTCCCAGAGATGAAAGCCTCTGTAAAATCTAAAATGCGCATTTTGAATATTTATGACTCTTGCATACTGACCAAAGAAAACTTGCCTGACGGAATCTTCCACCGCTAGCCACGGGGAGTTATCCCCACCATCCTAGAGCTTATCTAAAAAGGATGAGAGTAAAGATGGAGTTCACTCAGCAACAAAACTACTTCCCAGTCAAATGAGCAGTCAACTTGGTTAAAAAAAATCACTGTTAGCAATGGCATTTATCCCCAATGTGTCTCTCTGCTGGTTCACATGCGCTTGGACCAGGTAAGACCCTTCAAAACCTTCTAACTCAGTGAAATATGTGCTAGGCACACAGAAGCATGCAGGTTTGTAGCCAGGGCTTGGCCCTGCTGGGATACAGACAGGAGAAGACAGTTGGCACCTCGGAACACTTGCAGGACAGTTGGTGAACGGAGCAATATGTGACCAAGTACCGTGTGGGCAATTCAGAGTTTGCTCTGCTTGTTTAAACTCTTAAACAACCTTTTATCTTTTATTTATAGAAGTATTCTGTATCTATTGTAAAAATTTGGAAAATGGACAAAGGTTTAAAATGAAAATCACAGGCCAGTGAGATGGCTCAGCGGCGTAAGCGCCTGCCTGGCAAGCGCGAGGGCCCGAGTTCGACTCCCGGAACCCACATATGAAAAAAGGGCCGGTGATATTGCTCAGCGACACAGGCGCCAGCTGGCGCGCGAGGTCCTGAGGTCGACCCCCGGTACCCACAAAAAAAAAAAAAAAATGAAAATCACTACCACCAGACTATAATTACCAATATGTTTGTGGACTTCTTTCTAATCCTATTTATCTAAATGTGATTAAAATATATATTTAAATATATATTTTCTGCTTAAGTATTTACTATTTAAAATATTGCATTAGTAATAATTAATAAATCAAGCTATGTAATTATTCTAAATAAAAATATATTCAAACGTAACTAAAATAGAAATCACATATAGCTTTACATTCCATTTTTTTCTCTTAGCACAATATATTTTGAAGTTCTGATTCTTCAGCTCATGATGGTTAAGAGCTATAAATAATCAAACAAATGAAATTTCCTGTGGCCGGATCCTCCTCCTGCTTCTGTGTTGGCTTCTCAATTCCTTGCTTAATGGATCCCCCCAGGAGAGATGGGCCGGTTCCTTTGGGTTCAGGAGATAGTCTCGTGGACACAGTTCTTCAGAGCTTCAAGTTCTGAAAGAGAACTTTGGCTAGGGGTTTGAAGCTCCCTGTCCCAGCAACTCCCTAGGGAGCTGGTCTTGGTGACTGACACCTCAGGGAGGCCAGTGTATAGCATTCCGATTTTCCATGACCTATTTGTCCAGAAACCTCGGCTAGCAGCTGTGGCACTTAATGAGACCCTAATGCTGTGGGAAGTGAAGTAATGTAGAAAATGAAGAACAATTATAATTCAACATAAGCTGAATTTAAGAGTACTATAAAAGCCATAAGCCAATCTCCAACAAAAAGAAGACATCTTGCTAAAAACCACATTAGCAGCTGCTGAGAGCCCAGGCCACTTATCTCCTCCAAGGGGAGAAGGATGCAGAGCCAGGGCCTGCATTTGCAGCCCAGAACTCTGTTAGACACAGATTCCTTGAGCACACCCCTCAACCCACCTCTGCCCCCTACTTTCTTTCCTTTTAGCTAAGGGAAAGGAGTTAATGCCACACGAAAGTGTTTATCTGATTCAATGTGGGGAAGTCTCTGTTGAAAGTCTCAAATTTTTTTTTCTAAAAAATATAAGTGATTTTCTTTTTGAATTTTTTGAATCAATAATAAGACTCCTCACAGAATGAAAAAGAATCACATCTCATACAGTAAAGGACTATATTGCAGAACCAAAAGAAACACATCTCCAAATTCCAGTGGTGGGTCAGGTATGAATTCAAGCACAGCTCCACAAAGTAGCCAGCTTTAGGGAAGGTCAGCAGGGTGGATTCACATGTGGACACAGGGCCTCTGCAAAACCTCAGAGGGCAACGACATGCTCACATCCAGGATTAAAAGCAAAAAGAGGTGCTAACATGCATGCTAACTAGCATTACGTAGATGTAACGGGGCCCCACCGGGGTCTATCATTAGAATGCTGGTAGGTCTGGGGGCATTTCCTCGAACTGGGAAGGAATCTCTAAGCAGATATCAGATCCCATGAAGAAGAACTGAAGAGGACTCAGGGGCAGACCAGGAAGTGATGGCACCCAGAAACCTACGAGATGTCATGGCTGCAGGAAGAAGCCCCAATGAGCCGGGTAATATTTCTGGAGCAAGTTGCATCCTGATATTTTAAGCTGAGAGTTTTATTGCTGCTGAAACCATACAGTTGAAAAGGAAATTGAACAGCCTTCTCTCTAAATCATCTGATTTATAGAAATTGAAATTGATTCATATAATTGGAGACCACTAATTATAGGAGTTGAAGAAGAAAGATTGTATGCCAAAGTTCTAATTGCTGAACTATCAAAGTTAGTCAAGATTTGTTTCAGGGAAGGAGGAAAATTGTCCTTCTCTATGGAATGCCAGGGAATACGATCATTACTGCTCGTTTACACTATGTCTTTGGTCTTCAAGAAGATTTTCTGAGAATAAAACACTGAGTTTGACCTTCCTAACATATGCCAGGGGGTTGACTTTTCTAATTCTTTTTTATTATGGAAGTAATGTCATACATCATAAAATATATGGACAAAAGAGAACAGAAGACAGGGAGTGAGAGAATGAGAGTATGAGAGAGACAGAGAAAGAGAGAAAGAGGCTAAGAAGGCCCCCCAGTTGTATGCCTTAAAGCCCCCCTCAGTATAGTAATTATTTTAGCATTTCTCCTTTCATCTGCCTCACGGTGAATATCCCTTCACATGTTCATGTCCTGGTCCCCGTTCAGTTGTCTCTCCTTCTTTTTGTTCTCATGCATACTCCTGAAAACCACCATTTTAATTGTCTGAATAACTGTCCATCAAGGAGATCTGCTTCCATGGAATGCCCCAATGCCACACATGTAGCTCAATTCCCATTTTAATTTTTGACATTTTAAATGATGCTATAATGAACATTTTCATGCATACAGCTTTCTTCATACTTTGGATACATTCCTTAAAATAGATTCTCAGAAGTAGAATTACTGGGTCAATGAGTTTAACATGTTATTACTCCTGATAGGTATTGACAAATTGTCTTCTACAGGGGTTTCAGCCATTTAGAATGCCACCAGCATTATTGGAAGTCCTGGTTCCCTATTTCTTTGGCAGCTAGGAGTTTGAGTTTTGAATACTTGTTATAATTCAATAGCCAAAAACGGCAACTGACGCTTTATTTAAATTTGTAATTTTTAAGTAACAAAGCAGAAGATTTGCATTCCCAAAATTTAGTAGAAGTATTTCTTCTTAGGTGAATTATTGGTACTTGTCCTTGATCTGAACTAAAGAAATATTTATGGAGCACTAGAACCAGTAGAACAAAAACAGATAAGTGATTATACAAAACATATGCCACCTGTAGACTGAGTGTCCCTTGCTTTCCTGATGAATAAATGTGGCACCAGCCATCAAATAAAGACAGCCTGCCTAACTGGGCTGTAAGCATCCTCCCTGGCCTCGGCCTCTTTGAACCAATCTTCTCACACTATGGATTCTCCAGGTTGGCAGTGTGATAAAAGCAAGCATATAACATCTTCCTCTGAAACTTGAGTTTTTTGCTAATGAGGTAGACCAAATTAAGAAAAAACAACCTGTGAAAATGACATTAATCTGGAACAACAAAACAAAACCAACAATAGTTTGATTTTCCACTCTACACAGCTTATAGCACTTTACAAAGTAATTAATCCTTATAACAAAGAAAAGACATTGTTCCCCCTTCCCTGATTCCCAGGAAAATTAGGGGCCATTACACTGAGTTCCACAGTCTTTGCTAAAGAGATCAAGAGAAGGTCAAAAATAGGAAGAAGAAAAATGAAAAGAATAAAAAAGTAAGTCCATTACCTGCTCAAGGAAATCAAACTAGGAGTCCATGGGTCCTTCACAGAGGTCAGCATTAAGAACAGCTAGAGGATGCCCAGAATGTGTCCATTTACAGGGACAAGAAATAGATGACTGGTTACCATGGGATGGGAACAAATGGGTTGGGAGATGAAGGCTACAGGGAGCACTTTTGGGGGGGTCTTAAAAATGTTCTAAAATGAATTATGGTGATGATTTCAAACATCTCTATACTACAAAGCACTGAGTTACACACTTTCTGTGATGAGTTGTATGATATGTGAATTATATGTCAATAAAGCTATTACCAAAAAAAAAAAAAAAAGAAAGAAAAGAAATAATTACAAGTTTAAAGGAAACCACTAAGAAGCAGAACCTAGAGAAGGAAAAAAGATGAGGCAAAACAGTTACTTGCTATACTAAAGAATCAAGTAAGAGCAACACTCCACACAGCTGAATTTGGATTTCTATAACATTCGCTTTTTTCAACAATGTGTACAGAATGTCTCCTGGGTGGTTAGATGTAGGAGGGGAGTGACAGGGCAGATGGCTAGGCTGGAGACCACAGGGACCACCTGGGCACACCCCCCACCAGACTTGGGGGCAGGGGTACAAAGTCAGCCTGGCAGAGGAATGGAGGAGGGGCATTCCAAGTAGAGGAAGCTGAGCACAGGGGACCCCAAGGAATGAAGGGTTGATGGTATTGAGAGATGCAGAGGAATCAGCTCAGTGGAACCAGGAGTGTGGAAGGGATGAAGAGCAGTTGCAGACAGGCAAAGCCTGGATGCTCAGGGGTCTTATCAGATGGTGGCCTCCTTCCAAAGGGTCACTGGTTGCTTTAGAATAAGAAGTGACATGATCAGATTTGCTCATTGGGTAGATCTTTCTAGGGGCTTGGAGATCACTGGTTTAGATGAGAGAGTAAGGTACAGGAAGAAAACCAGGAAGACTGAGGTAAGGCACTGGCGTTGAAGACTGGGATGAATTCAAGAGTTATTTAGGGAGTGGAAAGATAGGTTCTCCGTGGCAGTGTGGGAGAAAGACAGGACTCTGTGCCTACCTCCTGGGTATCTGGTCTGCTGATGGGTGGCCTGGGGGACTAGTCACCAAGCTAAGGCCTACTGAGTTTGAGCTGCCTGTGGACAGGAAGGGGAGCCATGAGACGCTGTACCGGGGCTTGGCTGGGACTCTGACACAGGGGGAACCACCTCTTCCTGGAGGCCATCTGACCTTGCCAAGGAGAGTCAGCCTGCCCAATGACCTGGTACCCAGGTGACCCGAAAGCATAACAGAGGCAACCCAGCAAGGAGAAGGGAGCATGAAGGGACCTAAGAATGCATGTCAGGAAGGAAGAAGTTAAGTTAGTAGTTCAGATGAGCTGGCAGTGGGCAAACAGAGAAGTGACTGGCAGTTCCTTGTTCATGTGGATGGGAGGATGGGAGGCAGAAGATGGGTTAGCCCATTCACCGGATGCTCTCCACTCCGAAGAACACACCTCTAGAATGGCACGGGGTTGTGTTCTATGAACATGCCCTTCACTCCACTGGCTCCTGTGTCCCCAAGGGTGGAAACATGCAGTACAGGACAGTGGATGAGCCTAAGGGAAGAGACACAGACACGGGATCACCATGAGTTTCTTAAGGCCACCCAGACAGAAGGCAGAATTCCATGATGTGCTGCAGACACAGAACTGCTAATTCAACCAGGAGTCTGGACAAGGTGCTGATAAAAACTTCTACTCTCTGACCATCCATCAGACCTTTTTGCTGGCTAAAAAGAGAAGCATCAACTCTTACTGGGAAAGGTATACATCATCGCTGTTGTTTTCATGCATCTGACAAGATCTTGACCTACCTTGATGATAACTTCATTTTCCAGACCCTGGAGAATAAAATCAGGAGATTTGGGTGGGTGAGAAGGCTCAGCGGCATATGCGCCTGCCTGGCAAGCGCGAGGGCCCGGGTTCGACTCCCGGAACCCACATACGAAAAAAGGGCCAGTGATATCGCTCAGCGGCACGGGCGCCTGCTGGCGCGCGAGGTCCTGAGGTCGACCCCCGGTACCCATCAAAAAAAAAAAAAAAAAAAATCAGGAGATTTTTTTTTTTCTTAAACTCTAGATTTAGTCTCAAACAATGAGGAAAAACTAGTGAATGCAAAAAAGACAGAATCTTGGACAACTACAATTATGTAAACCTGGATGAGACAGGCATAGGCTCAAATCTAAGCTCCAACATTTCCTGGGTGACACTGAAGAAGTTACTTAACATATCAGAAAGTTAAATTCCCACTGGTTCCTAGAGAATAAAATCAGCACCTACCTGAAAAAATTGATATGAAGACCAAACCCATTTAATAAGCTAGCATGGTACCTGGAACTTGTGAAAAACTCAATAAATGCTTGTAACCAATGTGGGTTCTAAATTTTAGGATGCCAGGGTTCAAAACACTTGGAGTAAAGAGAGATGGAATTCCAGGACAGAAGAATCCAGACAAGCTGATGGCCCAAGAGAGGATGAGATGGTTTCAAATGCATAGCACATTTTGTGTAACCACAAAGATCCATCACAGTGAGGGAGAAGAGGGCAGAGTCCAGGAAAGTCAATGTGATACCAAAGACGTGAGATTTGAACATGTATAAGGACACACATATGCATACAGGTGTCTACATACATACACATGCATACACGAGTGCACATACATACACATGGGCAAACACATACATGCACAATAGCATACACATACACCTATAGACACATATACATGTGTAAGTACATAGGCATACACATGTACACATGCACATATATGCATATACATATAAATATGCATATCTATTTGTCAAGTGAATCAATTATTTGATTGATGATTTGGGTAAAATCCAAGAAGAGGAAAGAGCCCATGACTAGGGAATCTTGGACCTAACGGGCAGGGACTTAAAATGACCTTATCTTTAGCAAAGCCTAAGAGAAGCAAACCATGACGAGAGATGGCAAAAACCCTTTTCAAAATTTAGATTTAGAGCCAAAACTAGACAGAAGCAGTAATGAAAGTTGGCTTCAAGGGTCAAGACACTGGTTGGGGGAATCAGGAGAAGATGCGACTGTTCTTGACTGCTCAGCAAGGAGAAGGTCTCGAGAAGCCCAAGACAAGTGAACAAAACGTCTGCTTGGCCAGGATGCTGATCACCTGGCTCCAGTGAATTCTGCCTTGCAGCTCCAGGAGAACCCGTACATAGAATGCCAAGATCTGCGGTGCCATCTAAGAGGGCGTGTAGAAAGGAAACACTAAGCCCCCAGGACATAGGCAATCGATCCCAAGTCTGATTTTAGTATGGATCTTACTTTTTCAAAAAAGTGGGGGACACTGAGAAGAAGGAGTGACAATCCCCGGAGCCCAGTGCAGGTTCCCTGGGAACCAGCAGCACCTGGAAAGCTCCACAGGCTGACGAGTGGAGGGCCACATTAGACACAGTAGATCTGCATTTTGACAGGGCGTGTCGATTTCCGTGGGGATTAAAAAAAGAAATAGGACACCGTGTGCAAGACAAAGCAATGCAGCAAAGGCTGGTTTACTGATCATGTCCGAAGGGTGCAGAATAAAGTATCAAGGTCTCTAGGAAGGAAGGGAACATCGTAAGGGTCAAAGCACAGGGCACATGTCCCAAGCTTGCACTGCAGACCACTTTCACAAGTGACTGGGACAAAAGCCAGAAGGTATGAACAGTACACATGCAGGGGGCCAGTGCTGAGGACACGGGGTGGTCGGGAGATCGCTGCATGAAGGAATCTCCAAAACACCTGATGCACCAAACCCAGGAGCGAATAAGTGATGAAATTAAACAACAGTCATTGACCTCTTCCACATCCAGCCAGTAAGTAGGAAGACAGATGTGTCTCCTTTCGCAGCCTGAGTGGCTACAGGAAGTGGCTTCTTAGCAGGAGCATCTCGCAGGCTCACCTGTATCTGGCTGGGGCATGTGGCTGAGTTCTGGCCGCTGGAATTTGGACAATGTGTAGGTAGGTATGTCACTTCCCATAAACCACTGTAAACCATCTTTCTCTGCCTCTCTTTTCCTAGCAGCTGAATGTCAATGCCCTCCCTGAGAGACAAAAGACAGCACACACAGAAATGATGGCAAGTCCATCAGCCCAGCCTCCAATAAAAGGTCCTCGTGTCCAACAATGATTGGGTTCTATGCGACACAGGAGATTTTGGGGTGTTCTTATAACAGCAGCCAGTATTATCCCAACAAATACAAGGTTCAAGACCCCAAAGCAGCATGCAAAACCCAGGAAAGGATGGAGATTTACCAGCCTTTGAGAAAAGATATGAGGAATCAGCCAGTGGGACCAACCCAGCAAGAACCAGAGAATCAGTGGCCCCAGGACAGGCATGTGTGGCCCAGAAGGATGGCTCATCTCGGAGACACATGACACATGGCTCAGAAGCGCCAACCACATTGGCTCAGGGAACCCAGACCAAGAAAACAAGACAAAGCTGGGTGTTGTGTGTGTGCCTCTAATCCCAGCACTCTGGAAGGCTGAGGCAGGAAGATAACACATTCCAGCTCAACCTGGGCAGCTTACCAACTCAGCAAGGCCCTCTCTCAAAATAAAAAGTAAAAAAGTGCAAGGATGTAGCTCAGTGCAAAAGCCCTGGGTTCGATTCCCAGTACCATAAAAGAGAGAGAGCGAAGAGGAAGGGGAAGAGGAAGGAGAAGGAGAAGAAGAAGAGGAGGAAGAAGAGGAGGAGGAGGCAGGGGGGAGAGAAGAGGAGAGGAGAGGAGAGGAAAGGAGGAGAGGAGAAAACTGACAAGGCCCACAGCTATTCAACGTCTGCCCTATGGCTCTGGGAGAGTCGGACCTGATTTCCAGGGTCTTGAGGAAGCCCCAGACCAGGTAAGTGTCCGTACTTTAAAGAAAACATTTCAGGGCAATTGGGAGACAGAAAAATAGAGCAAGAAAAAGAATGAGGGAGCTTTTATTGAGTGCAGCCTACTGTGTGCTATACCCTCTGCATTCCGAAGGAGGGTAACAACCATGTAATTCTCACATCTGTTGTGTGTTGCTATCACTCCAGGGTGTGCTCACGAGGAAACGGGCTCAGCTCAAGACCGTGCCTTTGGTGCGTGAGGAGTCAGGATTCAAACCTCCCCTGGCGGAATCTGAGGCCTGAGGGCTTCCTGAGCCTTCCTCCTTTGACGGGCCATCTAAGGTTCAAGCCCCTGTAGACAGGGAGAGGGCAGCCCATACCAAGACATTCCCCAAACTAGAGCAGGATAGTGTAAAACCAAGAGACCCTCCAACCTTGAAACCTCTTCCCAGGAGCATGTGGGAAGTTTAGATTAAATCACCCAAAATGACTTCATAGCATATATTTCTTAACATCTGATTCACAGGGTCAAACATAAAACTTTCTCCTGGAAAAAAAAAAAAAAAAAAAAAAAACTCCAAGATTATTCACAAAAACAGCTCTTATACATGTAGCCAATCAGCACCCTGACCTTGCACAAGGACATCTGTCCTTTCTTTCCTTCTGGGGTGTCCAGAACGAGAGAAGATGGTGGTAAGGAGACAGGCACTGGCAGGTCCCACCCTATCCTCAACGATCAAAGGTTGCACAGGGCTTTTAAAAATAAATAAATAGCTGAGGGCGGGGGGTGCATGTCTGTAAGCCCAGCACTCTGGGAGGCTGAGGCAAGAGAAACACAAGTTCAAGCCGAACCTAGGTAATTTGGCAACTTAGCAAAATGCTGTCTCAAAATTTAAAAAACATAAAATAAAAAAGGTCTTGGGTAGGTAACGCAATGTGAAGGTCCTGAATTCAACCCCCATAACTACAATCCATCCATCCATCCATCAGTGCTAAAATACTAAAATAAATACATGAATTCTTTTTTCAATACTGGAGTAGACAGATTTTTACTTCTATAGAGTAAGAAATCTCTATTTCCTGACTTAGGTCTCTCCTAACCATAGGCCTGACCCTGAAATGAAAAGAAAAAAAAAAATCAGATGTTGTGTTTTGTTTTGTTTTTTTCCTTCTAGACGATGATAACTACCATGAATCTCCACTTCACTAAAGTCCTTTTATTCATCGGAGGAGCTCAAGAGTTGGCTGTCATTGTGCCCAGCCACCATGGTCTCCTGCGAGGCACAGTGGAGGAGGTCTCAGACTGCAGAGGGGAGAGGTCTGGTCACCAGCAGGGAGGGCCTCTTTGCCTGCATTCCAAACATATTTTCTGGTTATCTCATAGGTAAGGGGAACCAGCCACTGCTGGAAAGCGCTGCTTTCTTGGTGTCACAGAGAAGACAATTCTACTTGAAGGGAGCTTCATCTGTAATGGAGCCAAAATATATATATATTTTTTCATGTCTTGGGAGGTTGCTGCTTTGTAAATGTTTTGATGTTATATCGCTCTGTGGAGATTCATTCCGCATGCTGGGCCCATCAGTCCTGACCAGAGTCTGGTGAGTATCATGAAGGATGGATACTAATCTTACGTCACACACGACTCTAGACACTGGACTACTGATGTAGACATAAGACGGACACTATCCCTACCCACACAAAGCTCACATTCTACTGGGGAGACATATCATATGCCAATAAAAAAGAAGTGGAAGAGTTCCAAGTCATTACACGTGGCAGGAGAAGGCGATGTTAGCGACTGATGAAGTGGAGCCCAAAGCAGATGAGCTTTGACCTTGGATGTGTGATCAGGAAAAGTAGAGAAGACTGGAATTTAACAGAGAGAGGAGAAGAAGTGCAAAGGCTCTGAGGCAGACCATACTGGAGTGTTTCAAGAAGTAATAACAAGAGCTGCAAAGGAGTAGATGAGCATAGAGCCACAGGTCCTGAGGTCCAAGAGGAAAGCAAGGCAGAAGAGACCAGATAGGTTGGCACTATTGTAGGAAGCCACTAGAGTCCTTTAAGCATCCTTTCCTGCTCTCTAAAAACCAAAGAATCTATTCCCATTTTCCTACCACATTCCCCATCTTCAACAAGGGACAGGGAGCAATTGAGTCAGTTTTCTTATTTTCTCTTAGATTTAAAGTCAGACCCATAGAATAACCTCAGACAGTATTTTATTCTTTGTTAAGCAATATTCCTTAAGGAACAATCAATGTTGAACAGTTTGACATTTATTGCCACCCATCAGAGGCTGAGTCTCATTCAATCATATGCTGTATGCGTCCTCAACTTATTCGCGTTTTCCTGCTTAGTGAATCTATGTGTGCCATTAATAGACAAATTGAATTACCCACAACTGTTCACCTACTTAAAAAAAACCAAAGTTCCTCAATGGAAAACCAGAATCCCCTAAATTCCATTTTCCTCCTTCCAAATGCCTGAATGTAAATGACTACAGGCCAAAGGACTGACATCCCTTTCAAGCACGTGGCTTTATATGGTTCCCAAAGAATGTATCCTGGGGTCCCAGGTGGGACAAGGAGCAGGATGGAGACTGGTCACCTCAGAGGGAGGTAGGCAGAAGCACCAGTCCCCAGCTCTGCCCGGGGAGAAAAAGTGTGAAGAATGCTATGGGCCATTCTCCTACCTCAAACATGGGGAAGCCCACAGGCTTATTTATTCCACAGAGGGCAAATTCTTATTGGGCATGTGCAATGACCTGGGGAGAAAGAAATGAGTTAGATTCCATGCCCATCTTCATGGGACTCAAAATCAGAACAAAACTACTAATATTCCCTCTGGAATGACAATTTCCTATGAAAATTTCCAGGGAGGAAACAGAGGGTTGCACACCTTTGGAAGAGTTGGTGCCTCCCAGCACCTTTAGGTGTGGACAGGATTCAAACAAAGAGAGATGGAGAGGAGGCAGCATCGCAGGAGGTGGACCCCTCACAAAGCACAGCACAGCCAGAGTGCAAGGCTGTGTCTGGGGACCCTTGTTGGGCTGAGTTTGGCCAGAATTCATCAACCACTTGGAAAAAGAGATGGACAGCCTGATGAGCAGTGGCCAGTAAGCCCACTTCTCAGGACCTACTCTGGAGGTCATGCTCATGTGCTGTCCAAGACACACACAGGACGCCTGTAGATCACTGACCGGACAGTAGCAGGAAGACAGGGAGAGAATAACTTAATGTCTGCTTCTATGATTTCAACATGATCTGTCTGCCAGAGAGGGGTCCATGTGTTGGAAGCTTGATCTCCAGTGTGGCAGTGGTAAAAGGTGTGGGGCTCAGAGATACACTAAGACCTATTGCAAGGTGACTGGGCCACTGGAGTGCTGTCCTTGGAGTAGTTCCTAGGATTCCATTCAGTTCCACAGAATGAGTTGTTATAAAAGAGCAACTCATCCCCCACCCCATCTCACTATGTGTGCTTTCACTGACATATGATGGCTCCCTGAACGATGCCTTCTATCATGAGCTGAAGCGGCCTGGGGGGCCCTTCACAAAGCCCATACCATGCTGTTCAGACATTCAGTCCCCAGAGCTGTGAGTTTTATAAACCTGTTTTCCTTATAAGTTACACAGCCTCAGGCATTTTGTTATAGTAATAGAAAATAGACTAATACATCCACCAATTGGAGAATAGCTGAAAAAAAATACCAGAATATGTCTATTTTATGGTTATGCTACATGATATAAAAACAGTCACACCAGATCAGAACATAAATATTATCTTTAAGTCATATCATTGAAATAAAAAAGCAAGTTATAGAATTATAGGATGGTGCTATTTATGGTGAGGAGAAAGAAGAAAGGGACTAAAGGGAGAAGGGAGGGAGGAAGGGAGAAAAGAGAAAGGTAGGAGATATGAAGTGGGTGACAGAGAAGAGGGAGGAGGAGAAGAGACAAGCAGCAGGAACATGAGGTCAATTTGGGGAACAATAGGGAAAACCAGGAAAGAGAGAGGAAACAGAACATATTCAGTATGTAATGTAGTATAATTTAATCACTCACTTGATTTTTAAAACCCAGCCACTGTCCACTGTCTGAATATTTTGATAATGATGACTGATGATGAATCCAGAATAGTGATTAATAAAAAATGATCTGCTCCTGTACTCCCTCTGATTGTAAATATCAACCTTAATTAATAGTAATCAATGTTAGCAGTAAGGGAAAATCCAAACTGCTTTAATGCACTACTTCAGGGGCTCCATGTAATATCTGCTGTTGGCAACATGTAGGCGCATTGCTCCCTGATGGAGTGAGAGGGAGGGCAGGGGACAGTCCCACAGGGATAGGACAGGACACTTCCCAGGACCCTGGAGCTCCAGAAATATCTGCTGGAGGAGTGGGGAAGGAGGAGGAACCAAGAGCCACATAACATGGCAATGTGGGACCCCACATATGGCTCGCAGCACAACTATGCTGCACACCTCCCCTGAAATTGTTCGTGCAGACACACACACACACACACACACACACACACATCACACACAGGCAGCTCATGAGTTTTCAGGTCCTCCCTGGTCCCACAGGAGAGAGTCCTTGTGTGGCATCTGAGCCCTTTCACAGTCTGGTCTCAGCCTCCTTTTCCAGGATGAGCCCTTTCTAGTCCCCAACATATTTCCAACTAGGCAGAGTCACTGTCCCCTAAACACATCCTGCTTGCTCACGCATTTCATCTTTGTTCCTGCCACAGCCTCTTTCCCACATACCCCCCTCCCTCTTTCTCTCCAGTCTAAAACTTGATAGACGCTGCGGAAGTCCCACTTCCCCTATGCGTGTCAGATACATTATCTAATTCTAACAATCTTACAAACTAGAAACTAATGTTTTCCCATTTTCTAGAGGGGGCGTTTAGGGTTTAGAAAGTATTTTGCTGAAGCTCACATAAGCTGATATTTGGTAGAACTGAGATTTGGAGCCTGGTCTGTTTGACTCCATGGATACAGCTACTTATGAGGACACAAATAGTAACAGCACTTGGTTAAGTACCGTCAAGGAAGCACAGGCCTGAAGGGCAGTGGGTTAATTGTCCGAGAAGAAAAGCTGAGCAGACAAGGATGGGCAGAAAGGCCCTTCAGAGAAAGTGGCACTTGAGCCCACATACAAAGTAGGCATCCTGGATGGACAATGAGTGTGGGACACATTGTAGGTGCTTGACAGTTCAAGTAAATGAGTAGCACGTGCAAAGGCCAGAGGCTTGTGCAAAGCAGTCTCACTGCACACTGGTTACTGGCTTGTCAGACTCCCGTAGAACAGAACGCACTCACAGGCAATATGAGGGGTTTTGTTACTTACAGATAGGCAATAAAGGATAACAGAAGCTGAAGACTCACAGCAGCTTGTCCCCAGGGCTCATAAAAGCATGCTAAGGTAAATGGAGTCTTACCTGCATGTGTTTCCCTTGCTCCATAGCTGAGGGACCCTGGGAAGCAGCCAGTCCTGGGTTTTATACCCTAGACCAATGGGACATGCTAGACTACAACGACAAAGGACATCCTGTGTCTGGGGGGAACTGGAACAGCGCTCAATTGTTCGGGCCAACTCCCTGTTATCTCAGGATGTTGCATCTCCAGCACATTCTGCAGTTATTCTTTAGAAGTACCGTGAGAAAGAGGAGAAACTACATTCGTCCAGGACCATATGGAAGGTTGTTCTGAAGCCTGGGACCTCAGGGGCCATTCCAGCACCTCCAAACAGACCACACTGCTGACGTGCTTTCCTTCCCAGCAAGGGTTGAGTCCCACAGGCCAAGAGGAGGAAAGAGAGAGATTTGTGGTATTTGTCAAGTAGAAAGTTAAGAGCATGGGCCACAATGGTCCATTTGATCCTATCAATAGAGCAAAGGATGGATTTCCTGAAGTTACCTGTGACTCAAGCCGCCTTTATCCATCATTGTGCCGGGTGACTTAGTTTTCACACAGGCGACTCCCCTATCATGTGTAAACCAGCCATTTATTAATTTTTGCAACAAGCACTCAACTTCATTACTCACTTTCGAGATCACACACCGTGTTTACATAATCTTTCTCTGGCTACAGGAGTCGCGCAGCAATATCCCCGGGCAGCCGTCGCAGTGAGATACCAGGCGTAGTTAGAGATGGCAGTGTTACAAGCCTACAAAGCAATGTAATTACACAGATCCGACCTGCCGCTGCTCTCTTTTGCAAGGCACTCCTGGAATGCAATGTCAAAATTTGCATGCAGGATGCTGACCAATAATGTACATTTTAACTTACCATGGCAAATAAAACTCCATGCCATATGGCTGATTAGAACTACTCTCTCCTTCTCTAAACAGCTGGGTGAAGAACAGCAAGGGGAGGCCGGTTGGCAGCTGCACGCTCTGATCGCGGCTATGAGCTGCTGCAAGGGGCCTGTGCTTCCACAGGTATGCACCGAGACCAGGAGGTGAGCCGCCTCCTCCCTGAAGGGGACAGTGCAGCAAAACGGGGGTGGCCAAGACAGGTGTCCCCTGCCAACAGGGCTCTTCGGTTGGCCCACCAAAAGCAGGCTCATTTCACATTTTGTAAATAAAATAGTTTAAGGTCTTCCAAGGAGAAAATGCTGCTCTGGGCAATGAGAAAAAGGAGAGGAAAAAAAAAAAAAAAAAGAATGAAGGCAGCAATTTTTAAAGTATGGAGTTGCTGCTGTTTGATGCTAAACACTGCCTCCTGCACACACCTGATCTCTCTCTCTCTCTCTCTCTCACACACACACACACGCACACACACACACACAGGCGGAGCTGGCAGGGAGCCCAGGCAGACTTTTTCATGTTCCCTGGCAGGTGCCTCCGCAGGGCCTCCACAGACACCTGTGATGTGTCCGACATCCTCTGCCCCTGCTGGTGTGACCCACACTACTCTGGGAACCTCTGACCCTCCTCTGCCATCCGCCTCCTTCAGCCCTCCAGGAATCAATGGCATTCTGCTGCTGTTCTCTCCCTATGCACACAGGCACTGGGGACATCTGGGGGACCTGACAATAGTACTACAAATAAGGCCAGGTTAAGGGGGAGGCCACCTGTGCAGTCACACAGGGCCCCATGCTCAGAGAGGCCCAGAGTTTGCTGTGAAATTCTTAGTGACTGAACAAGGGGACCATGTTTGCCTTTCGCCTGGAGCCCTGTGAATGATGTAGTTGCTTCTGCTGTGAAGTTGATTGGAAGGGATGTGGCTTTTCATGGGGAAACCCCAGAGACACTGCCTCGGCCAGGGGACTGAGGTCAAGGTCATCAGTGGTGTGTCAGGTGACAGAACATGTCCCCATTATGATGTGAGCACAGTGGCCCTTTACTTCTATGGTCTCTCCCTCAGTAACCCACACACCCAGCTGAACCACAAGAAAGACATCAGATAAACCCACATTGAAAAATGTTCTATCAAGCACCAGATTCGGACTCCCCAAAACGGTCAAGGTCATCAGAAACAAGGAAAATCTGAGAAGCTATGATAGCCAAGAAGAGCCTAAGGAGACAGGACAACTAAATACAGAATGTCCGCGCCTGAGGGAGCCTGCCAGGGGACTGAGTATTTAGTTGCTTTCTGTACTTTCCACTCAATTTTGCTGTGAACCTGAAATAGCTCTAAAAATAAACTTTGTTAATTTTAAAAAAGCTGCTGAGTGTGCTGGTGCCTGGCTATAATCCTAGCACTGCAGGAGGCTGAGGCAGGAGAATCACAAGTTCACATTTAGCTTGGACAATTTAGCAAATGAGTGAGGTCCTATCTCAAAATAAAAAACAAAAATTGGCTGAGGATGTAGCTCAGTACAAAGGCCATGGGTCCATGGGTTCAATCCCCAGTACCACACACACACACACACATACACACACAAAGCTGAGTGTAACACTGTGTGTTGGATGGGATGCTGGAACAGAATTAGGAAAGCATGTAAAAGCTAAGGAAATCTGCATAAAGCATGGACTTCAGGTAGTGATAATGTATCAATATTGGCTCATGAGTTCTGACAAATGTGTTACTGCTGTTAACAGGAGGGTAAGCTGGATGTGGAGCGTAGGGGAACTGCACTGACCTTACAACTTCCCCTTAAATTGAACATATTCTAAAGGCAAAAGCTTGTTTACCCCACCCCAGCAAAAGGGGTGCAGCTGCACAGACTAGCTCCACAGGCTGGAAGGATGTGGAGAGACGGAGCCCTGCAGAAAGTCTGCCCTCCCCCACTGGCCACCACCTCAAGCCTCCAGTCACCGCTCACCTGGAAGGAGGCTCTTGAAGGCAATCTAAAGCAGAATGGCTTAAACTTGTGCAATACTTTAGCTTTGGTGGTTAAAGCTCACCCCATGGAGACCAGTAGTGTGGCTTCAACATCAATAACACTGTGTTTCTAGCAGTAAACAGCATGTGTGCAAGAGGTGAGGGAGGGTCAGTCAGAGTGAAGCAGAACTTGCCCCATCCCATTTGTAAACCTGCACTGAGGCTGCAAAGCAGGTCCCTTCCATCTCTGGCATCCCCGGTGGGTTCCCAGGTAGCCTCTCCTCTCCCCCATGTAAGGAGGCTGGAAACAGGAGCGTGGGAGCTCTGAGCCAGGCTGGGCGTCCACAGAGAAGCAGGGTGTCCAGATGTGGATGGGGGCATCTGTGGTCATCTGCATTTCATTAATTAAAAACTGGCTCCATCAGCTACGGGCTGCTGGGTACTCCGGAAGCCAAGGTGGATCTGGAGCTTGGGCTCACAGTGCTCCCTGCATGGAGAAGGATTTTACCCATGAGCCAGTGAGTGAGGAGAGGTCTGATAAAGCCCACAGCATGCAGGGGCTTGCAGGGGCCGCTGGAAGGTGAGAGCCTGCTGTGGGAAGTGGGTCTGCAGCCACCCACCCCAGCCCCGAGTCCCAAAACCTGGGTCTCCCAGGTACCAGGGAAGGAAGCCTGAGAGGGAACTCCCCTTTATGGGGTAGGTGTAAGAGCACTCATGTGACCCCTTGATGTCCTCAGCCAAGAGCTGAGTGGATCTAATTCTGCCTGGAGTCCCCTTTGCTCCCTACCCCCAAGCCAAGGGTCCTTTGCCCTGTCCCTGTCTCCTACCGATCACAGGCTTGTATCTGTCTCTGCCTTGGTGGCCATGGGCACTGAAGCCCAGGACCTCCAAATCCCTGCTCCCCTCTGTTTCCAGGATTCATCACCTTTCTCTAACACACCTGCTTCCCATCCCACCATCTGGCCACCTGCCTTCCACCTGCCCTTCTGCATCAAGGAGCCCAACGCCCTCCAAGTTGGGACCACATGATGACAGGGACATTTAGGTAAGCAGGGCCGTCGCAGTTTGTTCTCACTGCTCAGCATAGCCCCCTCACCCCGGGCCATGCACTCCTGCAGGGCTGAAAGGGCAGATAGCTTCAGTAGCCCTTGTGCTGGGCCTGGCCCCATGTGTGGTTCACCATGCACATCAGCAGCAGCTCCTGATGCTCAGGCAGTCCGATGACCACATCTGCCGCAGATGGGGCTCAGCCTGGAAGCCCACTGCGGCTGGATGCCCACGCCTGGTCCTTTTTCTCCATTACCCTAGTAGCACAGCACAGTCCTCCCTGCCTGAGCTCTGAGACATCAAAGTTAGTCACCGCATCTTTCTAGCCCCAACCCGAATCACTGAGCTCTTCTCTTTGCCCTGCCCTCAGCAGCCTTCCAGGCAATGTTTAGGAGAATGACAAAGATTCTATCTCTAAAAGGCACAGGACAAGCCTTGAGAAGCACACAGTACTTCCAACAAAGTGTACTGGACAACAGAGATTGTTCGCTGGAATTTTAGTTTCTGACAGAAATCACGCAGCATTTCTCGTCGTAGGCATTAAAACATTTATTACGGGCTGTCGTAGCACTGCTGGTGTCCACTCCCTTCCCAACGTCAGCTCCAGAGTAAGACCCCATCCTCCTCTTCCTTGCTCTCCCATCTGGAAGGCAGAGCACAGGACTCATACATTCCAGCTTCGCAGCACAGTTCCTTAGAGGATCCGGAGAAGTGATGACCAGGCTTGTATGCCTGCTTCCATAAAAATGATGTGGTGCCCTCAGGCACATGGAGACCACCTCAGGTAAACACGCACCCCCAGACCCACCACAGTACAAGGTGTGACCTCAAGCCTCTTTCAGTCTTGCCCCAGCAACTGTCCCTCACAATAACCCAGTGTGAGCCAAGCCTGGTCCCTCCCACCTGGAATCCCAGCAATATGAGAGGCTGAGGCAGGAAGATCACAAGTTTGAGCCCAGGCCAGGCAACTTCATAACTTATCAAGACTTTGTCTCCAAATGAAAAATTTTAAAAGGGCTGGAATGTAGTTCAGTGCAAAATTCAATCTCCAGTGCCTCCCCCCCCACCCACACACACATACAAAATGCCCAGTATCTCAGCCTATTATGGCCTGTATCTAGGTGCCCTCCAAACCCTCACGCAGTCATAAGTGTAGAGTTTACAAGGTGGCTGGATTAGGGTGTGTGAATGTGGATTAAGCGTGTTATACTGGGATTAAGGGTGTGGATAGGGGAAGCCCTACCCTGAGTATGGATGGCATCAATCAACCGGCTTATAGCCTGGATGGAATACAAAGGACCAGAAAGAAGGCAGGCTTGCTGCTGCTGCTGCTGCTTGCTGCTTGCTACTTCCTGCCTGCCATGCCTTGAACAGTTTCTCCTCTGTGATGCCCCTCTACCATGCTGCCCTCCCTTGGAGCCAGCTGACTATGGACTGAAACCTCTATAAACTGTGAGCTAAATAAATCTTTCCTCCCTTAAATTATGGGCGTTGGGTACTTTGTCTCAGCAATGAGCAAAGTAAGGCAGGGCCTGACTCCTAAACCCCACCCCCCAGACATGGCATTTGCAAAGCTGTAGCAATGGACACAACAGACCATAACAAAGTTACAGTCAACTCTTCCTCTAGGGCAGGTGAGGGAGTAGACAGACATCCTCCCTGCATTGGTCCATTTACTCAAAGGTGTTTACTGAAATAGGCCAAAAATGGACACGACCCAAGAACCCACTGAGAGATAAAGGGGTAAAGAGAATGGAGCAGATCCATATGATGGAATATTATTCAGCTTTACTGGAGCAGGAAATTCTGATCCACTACAATATGGGCACTGTGCTAAGGGTAATAACCCAGTTGCAAAAGGACAAGGACTATGTGACCCCTCTTATGAGCAGTAACTAGAGAAGTCAAATTCATGAGGGCAAAGTAGAATAGAGGTTTGCTGGGGCTGGGGGCAAAGGGAGATGGATAGTCACTGTTTAGCAGGTGCAGAGTTTCTGTTTGTTGTTTGTTTTGCAAGATGAAAAGAGTTCCATGAATGGACAGGGGGGATGACTACACCTCAGGTGGGACAGGGGCAGAGGGACGGCCAAAGCCCTCCTCCTCATGCCGCTGGTGCGAAGGCCCGCTTGGTTCAGCCTGCAGTGCCAGAAGGTAACAACAAAGAACTCAGTGGCCTTCTCTGGACACCTTCCCAGATGATGCATTTGCCCTCCTAATTTACACCTTTGAGGCCACAGCTGACCCAGGGGAGAAGGATTCAAGGTCTGTCTCTCTCTCTTCCTGCCCATCATCAGTGGGGGTTCTGCTCTTCAGGAGAGGAGCAGAGCAGGAGAGAGCTGATTTCTGAGTGGAGAGCGTAAGCACATTCCCAGGACAACGCCAGCTCATGTCAGCAGTATCCCTCCACCTAAGGGTCCCCTGTCCATCCCAGCACCCCACAGAGCTGCACAGGAGAACGTGCAAAGGATGCCAGCAGCACAGCACTGGAGAGACTAAGGAAACTGAGGCTTAGGTGAGCTCACACAGGCAAAGAGCCAGGTGTCCTGAGGTGGGACTCACAGCCCAGTACACCAGGCATGCTCCTGTGGTGTTGGCAAAGCTGGTCCCCCTTTCCTCATCCCGGCCTTCGGCCACGAGGGACATATCTGTGACCTGCTGTGCATGTGACCTTGAGCAGGGGTTGAGGGGATAACTACCTTATGTCTAAGCACGGAACAGAACAGTCAGTGTAACACTAAGTCCTCAGCGGAGTGGAGCCGGTGCTGGGCCATCCTCCTTCCCTGCTTCTTTCTTCAGAAGGGGCTCCCACTCCCCTGATCTCTCCCCCAGGCTGGCCAGCTGGGTTCTGCCTTCTGCTGAATTTACCTCATTCCCAGCATGAGCCAATGTCAGGCTAAAATGTGAGAGGTCAAACCAATGTGGGCTCAAATCCCAGCTCTACCACATCCTGGCTCTGTGATTCAATCTACCTCTTCATGCCTTGGTTTACACACCTGATGACACCTCTCTCCGCCCCAGACTGTAAGCCCTGGAAGGGCAGATTGCCAGCAGCACCTCTGTGAAACGCTCCCGGACAGCAAGACATCAGAGCCCAGTGCCGAGTGTAAAGCTTCCTGCACCCAGCTAGGAGCCTGGGCTTTCATATGAATGCCAGTCCTGGGATGCTTGCCATGCAGCATGGCCCTGCAGTCTCCTCTCCCTCTGTGTCCTGCCAGAGTTAACACAAATGCAAGTTCAGGGTCAGGTACTAACTAACACCTGGAGGAGGCAAGAAAGGTGGAAGAAGCAAAGCAATCAGACTGCCCGCCTTTGTTTGGCAGGACCTGCAAGGCCCTGCCACTGCAGCACGATTCACCTGGAGCAGAGAATCCCACCTTCTCTTCCTCTTGGGACCCACTCCTTCATCTGCTAATGTGACGGTGACACAGTCCTGGGCACACGGGGGCCACATAGGAGAATATGTTGGTTGGCTTTGATCATATTCATTGTCACTTCCAAGCTAAGATGAGACTCAAAATTACCACAAGGAGAGGCAGACATGGAGACTCAGAGAAAGAAACTAAAGAAGCAGCTCTCCCATGTCCTGCAGTCCATTGTGTTCCTGGGGGAAGGGAGGGGCAGGGTCTCCTGGCCAGTTCAGCCTCTTCGGGACCTTGCTCAGGGATGCCTGCCAGGGTATCTCTTCAGACATCCAGAGCAGGAAGGCAAATGCTTCTGCTATGGGCAGGATCTTGTGGCGTGGCATTTCAGACACTGGTTGTTCAAGCTCCATGCTCCTCCTTCTTAATCTCAGTGAGAAATCTTATATCTCCCACTGTCACCTACAGGTCTGGATGAGATTACATCCAGGGTCCCCTCCTCTCCCCTCCAAGAGTTAACTCTGCTTGAATGAGCCACTTGGAGAAGAGAGGATGGGGCAGACGACAGAACATGGGGAGCTGTGAAGGCTGACTGAGGTCTCAGTCTTCTGCGTTCTTCACCCCCCTCCAGTCCTTCACAGTGAGACCCAGAGAAGGAAAGTGAGCTGCTCAAATAGCCCAGCAGGGTGCTTAAAACCTGCAAATGGGTCTGGGGCCCAGCTCCAAATTGAAGTGGGTGTATCCTGCTCTGAGCTGTTTGTTAAACATCGGAAAATTCCCTTTGTCCCTGGCTTGTCCCTGGCTTACTAACCAGGCTTGTGATGTATTTCATGAGGAAATAAAGGACAATGAGGTTCGCTTAGCATATTATGGGGGAACAGTCTGGCCACACAACTCACCTGAACTCCTGTACAACAGAAGTGACAGTTGCTAAGCCAGGTAAGGTTGGTTTGGGTTAAACAGACAAAGCCCAACCCTCCTTTCCAGCGTGTGGGCTTTTAAGTTCTCAGCATGCTGTTCGCAAGGTCCCTGGGAGAGTCACACACTGCTGGACTCCTTCTGTCCCAGCCTGTGAATAGGTGACTAAGAGGGTCTGGGACATAGAAACCAGAGCCTGCTATGGCTCCCAGCATGGATAGCAGTCCTGGCTCTCCCTGGCTGCTCTGACTCCTGGAGGCCCTGAGTGGGGCGAATGGCCCAGCCAAGGCGACCCCCACTGATCCTGGGTAGGTGTTCCCATCCTTTCTTGAAAGCTGGACTCTTTCGAATGTAACCAGACACTGACTCAGACTGTGGTTTACCACCAGGGAGAGAGGACAACAGGCAGCCACAGAGGCAGAGGAGGTGTCTAGAAGTCACCAAAACTGGCCAGGTTCTACAGAGAAAGAGTGACCCCTCTTTACTAAAAAAAACTTACACGGTTGATGAGGCTCCTCAGCCCCTTCAGGTCCTTTTGGAACAAATATGAGCACCAAGGGGCCCCAATAGCCCTTGGGGTAATAAACCCTCCCAGTGTCTCTCTCACTCTGTGAATGACTCATCCCCACCCCCAGACTGGCAGTTTCTGATGGCTGAGAAGTAACTCTACTCACCTTTGAATCCCCAGTACCTACTGCTCAGCATTCAGAACCTACTTAATAAGCATTTCACCCTTCAGTGAACAAATAAATGAATTAATGATTGAACAAACAAGTGAGTGTACTTATGAATGGACAAATGAGTCGTGGGGTACCCCAGTGAGGGGGAAAGACCTAGCTTCAAGGAAGGAGGTCAGAGGAGGGATTTGCTCACGGTGAAGACTCCAGCATAGGTCGAGGCTGCCTCCAGCCGCAGCACGATGCTGGGCGCCACACATCTGCGGCCTTGGGGCCACCTGCCTGTGACCAGAGACTCAACGGCTAAGTATTTTCACCTAAGGAAATAATTGTGCAGATGTCAGAACCATCAGGACACAAATACTGCAAAAATGTTGACCCCCATGCTGCTTGTCAGAGTGAAAAAATGGAAACAAGTCCTAGTTCAGTGATGGGAATCTGTATTTTATAAACACAGATTTTTTCCCTTTGCTTCTTTATACTTCTACTATCTTTTCAAGAGTATAAACCATCCAGAAACCTACAAAACCCTGAGATCTTAGGAGCCCTAGATCCCTGCTCAGGGAATAGGAGATGAGACCTCTGGAAGTTACTCTTGGGCCATGGCCGCATTTGGGAAGGGAGAGGAGAGGAGGGGGCTTGTGTGAAGCTTAAAAACACAGCACAACTATTACTATAAGGCTAGAACCTACAAATAACAGCCTGTGGGCCAAACCTAGCTTGTGGCATGTTTGTGTAAATAAAATTTTATTGGTACACCATCACACCCTTTCATTTACAGCAGAAGTGAATGTTTGCTACAGATGACATGGCCTTAAAATCTAAAATACTTAGTATCTGGCTCTTTACTGGAAAATGTTGCTGACCCCTGTGTAGACTATTTGATAACAAAAAATATCTGTGACATGCATTTCAGTAAAGACTTATGTAGAAGTAGGTACAGAATGATCCTTCTTTGGCTAAATGCATGTTTAGATGCATAAAAAAGACTGGAAAGGTATAAATTTAAATGTTCACAGTGTTATCTCTAAGTGGTGGTGAGCACAGATAGTTGAACATTATTTATCTTTATCTCCTATATATTTGAGATAGACAAGAATTACTTTATAATAAAGGGGAAATAAGGTCATTATACATCACCAGTAGCCACAAAGTCAGTAAATGACCTCTTGGAGAAGACCCTCTGAAAAGGTTTTGAAGGTTACTAGCAAGGATACTTCTGAAGGCTCAGAACCAGCTGGGAACGGGCACAAACCCTGCCAAGGTTTCTCTAACTGAGATTATGATGTCACACAGCAGCTTAGCACAGGGATCACGCAATAAAATGAATAAAGTAAAACAAAAAAAATATTTATTCTAGCATAAAACCAAACAAACCGTATTTATCAACAGAGAGGGCCACGTATGTGCCTTGGTCTTCAGGCAATCAACTACTGCACACTTTTTGTGTTGAATGCAACATAAGCTCATTGGAAATGCTCCAAAATGCCTCTCAAGATGATTGGAGCCAACTTAGGGTCTCCAAAAACCACCGACAAGACTGGGGGTAAAAGCACCTGGACATTACTCTAATGAAAAGAAGAGAACACCTGAGGCAGGGGGCTCTGTTTCCTCCTGAATCGAATGGCTTTGGAACTGAGGTTTAATAAAAGTGGTGTCAGCCAAAATTCCAATCCCACAAGGTAGCCCTGCAAGGGTAAGAAGGAATTCCTCTGTGAAATGTCCTATACCCAAGGCACTCTATAAACACAGAAAGGCTTCCCAGAGGTACACCCTGCCTCACCTGGAAAGTCAAAAAATGACCCCATGCTTTGAAAGCAAGTGCCAAGGCGTCAAAGCTAAGCCCACCCATGACCCGCTTCTTTATGCCACATCTGAGTCAGCATCCTGGCTGCGCACCCTAGGAGGAGGGCTGGTCCCCCATGTGGTGTGGTGGGCAGCCCAGCCAAGGATCAGCTTGTGCTGTGCCTCTCACTTCTTCCAGACACATGCCACATGTCACACAAAAAGCCCATGGCACACAGCAACAAAGACATGGGTCCCACAAGAAGCTAAGCCCTGGACAACTTTCTCTTGGTAGGGGATAAAAAAAAAAGAAAAAAAGGAGGCAAATGAATTCCACCCGGCCACCTTCCCACACCTGTAGCGCAGCCACCTTCTGCCTCTACTGCCCATCAGGTAGCTGTAGAGGGTGTTCAGACTCGCAGTGCTTTGGGACTCGGCAGTCCTTTTGAAGATTTTGACCAGGGAAAGGGTGGTAGCAAATCTCTGTGCTTAGCTCAGCCCTCTTTGTCACAAGTTGAGCCACAGAGTTCTAGAGCCTATCTCCCCACACACCTAGAAGCAAAGCTTTCATTTCTTACAGTACACTTATCAGCCCTGTTATTGAAGGGTTGGGCCTGTAACCAAAAGAGTGGAGGCCAGCTCCATTTCCTCAGAACCACAGCATACAAGGGCACAGGTGAAGACAGGAAGCAAAATGCAAGACAGAATAACTAGATGGACAGACTGTCCCAGGAACCTGAGGGCTCTCCTGACAAAGAAGACCTAAGCCAGACTTGGGTCTAGAACTAACTGGAGAGGCCTGGCAGAGAGAAAGCCCACATTTGAGTTACATGACTCCCAGAGGACCCCTGCCCTACTCAGGTTCCTTGACACTCAGGATCTGCCCAAAAAACAAATCCCAAAGCTCTGCCCATGTCTTGCTCTCCTAAGTTCCTCTGGGGAGGTCTGTGGCTTTTGAAGAAGAGCTTTCCAGATGGCGCCCGCCGGTGGCAGTGCCAAGCTCCACAGCTTAAGTAAATGTTGCCATCGTCCTGTCCTGCCAGGAAAGGCAAGTGGGACCCATGGCTTCTCCCAGCTGCAATGACACTCCCTTCCTGAGGAGGCCAGAGAGCCCCCACCACACTGCCAACTGCCCACCTGCTTTCCACTCTGCACCCCTCTTGGAAGGCGCCTGCACTTTCAAGCTGCACTGAGCCCTCTCCTCTTTCCTGGAGGTGCCAGGCCACTCAATAAGGGTGCAGAGATGCCTGTCAGATGCCAGCAGAGAAGAAGGAGGTAAAGAGATGTGAGAAGCCTGGAAGGACAGCATGCAGGCCCCAAGGTTGCACATGGCAGAGGTCCAGCCCAGTCATCATGAATTTGGGAAGTGTGCACAAATCCAATCTCCTGATCTCTGCAGGTGTTTCTCCACCCCACCATCAATGCTACAACACAGCTCTACAGTTAAAGGAGTTAACTGCTCACTCCTCGACTTCCCAGGCTCAGAATGCTCCCACTGCTCCCTGCATGGTACTTTTCCAATGGAGTCACTCTGCACTCCATCTCCAGACCCTCACATATCCCAGGTGGCTCCCTCTGGGGTCCAGCAGGATCTTGAGGACCAGTAAAACAAGGAGCTTGTTGAAACTTGAGAGATCAGGGAACCTATGGAGAAGAGGAAGAGGAGCAAATGGGCTGAGATGGGAGGCAAGGCGGTCTTTCTTGCCTACCCTTCCCGGGAAGTGTGCTTATGAGCAGGGCATGAAGCTTCAGACCAAAGAAGAGACTCAAAGGATCAGCAGCCTGGTGCAGAAGGGACTTGGGTGGGCAGGAGGGTCTCAAGTGGCCCTGCAATCAGAGGCAGACCCTGCTGCTGGCAGTGCAAACACAGCATAGTGAGCAGAATTTCCTAGAAACCCGAAGGCACAGTGAGCGAGTAGGTGAAAGGCAGCCCTAGCAAGCTCATGATACCTGCTTCCGGCCAACCCACCAAGCAGAGGACACGGGAGGCTGGTTGCAGTGCAAACGGCTCATTCCAGCCTCAGCACACCCAGGATGGTGGCCAGGACCCGAGCTGGAACCTTCAGTTCAAGTTAATGGGAAGCATGCAGCTAATGCTTCATGCTCTGTTTTGAAAATTGACTGCTTAATTCTTTACCTCATTGTAACCTGTCCTTAGCTAATCTGTATCTCCCTTATTGCCATTAAATTTAGAGTTAAATTAACATTCCTTGCATTAACATGAATAGGCAAAGAAAGCTTTGTGAAGCACTTTGGGCTTCTCAGAGCTCAGTGGACAGCATCTCTTGAAGGACTTGAAAGAAGGAGGGGAAACCCTGGCCACAGCGCCCACTCTTTAGATGAGCAAACTGAGCCCAGCAGGTGGACACTGGTAGGGCTTCAGCAACCCCAATCTAATCCTTTGCACCCACTATCTAGTGGAAGAGAGCCTTTCTGGGATTTTATGTCACACATCTTTTACGTCATGCTTCCAATCTGAAGAGTTTTGGAGTAGATAGAATTTCACTCTTTCTGAGATACTAAGCAACAGTGGCATGGAGCCCCAAGGAAGTGAGGTTTATAGTTCTGCAAAGGGGTAAAAGGAACAGCAAAAGTTCTAGAGTATCACTGAGTGTTCCCAAATAATTGCTCTTAAGCACAAGACAATAAAAGTTAACTGAGTGGACGGGAAGTTTATAAAAAAAAAAAAGAGAGAGAGCTGTTGGAAAGCATCCGGCTCCCTGCAAAGAAGATGAGGTTGTGACACCCTGAAGTACCCAGCACGGAAAGCTACTTTTGTCCCCATGTCAGTGGACTGCCCTGGTGAACAGACCACCCCATGGCCCAGTGGAAAGGAGAGGGCCCAAGGGAATCACTTGGGCTCATGACCCCTGCCCCCTCTGACATTGCCCAGGAGTCAGACCCATCCAGAAGGATGGCCACTTCGGCCCTCAGCTTGGAGGAAGGGCCCTGGCCAGCGTCTGCCTGGGCACAGCTTCGGCACACACGCGCCGAGCCTCTGTAAATCTCCGCAAACACGGCGGCCGCCTGCACACGCTCCCACGGCGGGGACGGAAGGGCTGCATATGGCACACGGTTTTAACAGCTGAGCTTTAAAAAAAGTGCAGCTTTTCATCTCACTGAACCAGCTCCCACATTAGGAGGTGTGGGGGGTAGGCTGGGGAGGGGGCGAGGGGCAGAAAGAAAAGGAAGCCAGCATGGGAAGAGGCAGCCTTCGACATTAAATTTGATTTTACAAGAAATTTCAGACTGTTATCTGCTCCAAAGCTGCCTTTGGAAAATGAAATAATGTTCTCAGCTGGTCATCCCCAAGTTTGCTAATTTATATTATCTAAAACGTAACTTGTATCCTTTCCTTTTTTCTCTGACAAAAATGAAAATGCATCTAGGACTGAGTCACTCACATGCTTTAGACTGGGTTAAAATTTTTTAAGTAAATTTATAAATGGGATTATTGTTTTCCAGAGTTCTGCTCTGCAAAGAGATTAGCGGCCACCCCGCCCAGTGGGTATTGCCTGGTCCTTCTAATTCCCTGCCTGAAGGTGGAAGGTGGCTGGAAAGGAACTGGAAGAAGAAGCCTGACAACCACACTTTTCCCGGAATTGCCTGGAAACTTTTACTTTCTGTTTCCTCTGCTGATAATGACTGTCTTCAGCTCTGCAGCCAGCTCCCCTCTCCCCCTCCCAGCCCCCTGTTGCTGCAGCCATCCCTGAGCTCCAGTATAAAGTTTGGCTTTTGCAGCAGGAAGCAGCTGGGCCAAGCAACCAGCGAATGATAATGACCTCAGAAATCTGCTGTTCACTCGGCAACAATAGGGTGCTCAGTCTACTGGAAAATTGTGTTCATCAGCTAACTCTGCTCAGTTACTAATTGACATTGCCAAATATTTTAAGAACAATTGGAATGCACAAGCAAAAAAAAAAAAAAAAAAAAATGAAGATCTTAATCCTCAGACTTTAAATTTTTTCTTTTTCTTTCTTCTTTTTTTTTTTCTTCTTTTGGGTGCCTGAATTTGTTTGTGTGGAGCAGGCAGTGGTTATCATGAATGGGGGTGGGGAGGGGGAGCCACAGGAGAAAAAGAGGTGGAAAAGAAAGAAAATCTATCGTATCACTATACACCCGATGTAAATGCAAGGAGCCCTGGATAAAGGCCTCTGAGGCGGTGGTCAATGGGCACACATAGGATGGAGACCCAGCATTTCAGGAATGCGGCTCAGACAACAAAAGAAGACCCTGCAGGGCTTTTGGCCCAGCTGATTAAATAATCCTTGTCCATCTCAAAATATTATAGCACAAGAAGTAGGGGTTAACGATATTTTCATCTTTGCATCTCTCCCTGGCTTTCCATTGACCAGGCAACTTAGCTGACTTTATTTAATGAACAGAGGGTCAGTGCATTCAATTACCCCTTTCCCGCCATCAACACTTCAATTATCCCCACTCCAAAATTATGGGGAATTCGGAAGGTAACTGCCCTGTTGGATATAATGAACAGTATCGTTTCTTAGTACATTAAGTTTTAATTATTCTAAGTGTGATTTCCAAAGCAAAATCTGAAGAAACAGAACTTTGGTCATTTTCTGACTCAGAGCAAAGCCAGGATCCAAGATCAGTCTTAGAGGAGGTTTTAGGGAAAGATGCAAAGATTAATGCCATCAGAGCGTTTGCATGCAAGCCAGAAATGAGAAGGCATCAAAACAGCCGCCCCACTCTCTAAATGTCATAAAAGAGTAAAATTTATAAGCTGCTGCTTTCCAAATAGTTTCCCTTCACATTGTACACGGAGGCAGAAGTGACATCTACCGTGGTGCGAAATTATTGGTGAGTCAAATAAACAACAACAACAATAAAAATAAAACAAAGGGGAGAGATGGGGAAGTGATCTGTGTGACTAGTTTTGTCCATTTTCTGTTAGAAAATATGACCTCTCAATTTGTCAAAGGTCCTCGTTTTCGCGGTTGATCTTAAGCTTGGTTCTCAGCAGTTTGGAGAGCCAAAGAACAAACACATTTTCTGGTTCACTGGAATCATTTTCACATGTTCACTGATTCAAACATTCTTTTGCTCACATAACAAACAGCTGCATCCCACATTAGCCTAGCCAGTGACAGTCACCCATCTCGGCAATAACTGTTTGATTGCAAACTTGACCCCTTCTTCGTCTCGGTCTGAGCAAGACATTTTTAAACAGCCACTCCGTTCCCAATCCTCCTTTGCAAAGAATTACATCAGATAACAAAGGACGTCTCTGCCACTCATTGTAAGCCTTCTTCTAGAGATCTGTTCTAAGAGGCTCTGGTAAAAAGGTTTTTATGATGAATTCAGAACTACTATCATGTTAAGAGCAGCGATTTATAAAGAAGAATTCATTGGTTAAGATCTGAAAAATAGTTTCTCAGGCCCTACTGACCCAGTTTTCAACAAAAAAAGAATCAAGTGATGCAAATTAAGTTTTGTGACATTGTTATGCAGTCTGAGAAATTTGTAAAACCGTGTTTTGCAGTTATTTCTTAATGGAAGCCTTAATAAGTACTTCTTTCTTTACTTAAGGGCTTAAATTTTTTTTTTCCTCCCCTTCACCTTGCAGGTTTCTCTCTAACAGGTACTAATAAAATATCTATTGTGTCAAGAGTTTTATTTAAATGCTTATTTTAATAGCACTTTATACAAGTAATACTTGTCAAAAAAAATAAGAGGGGAAACTAACCAGATTTGGTTGAGAGTCCTAAATCCCAAGGAAACCTGAATGCCCCAGACGTGCAGCTGATTTGGGCTGCATATTGGTATGCCATCAATTTTCCTACTTAGTCAGAAAATTATGAAAGGGTCTAATTTGAATATGAAGAAAACAAAGAAGTCAACCAGAAATGAAAGAATCGGTATTCACAATTGCAAAATCCTTCAATGAAGGGAAATAAAAGTGAGAAGATAACCACAACTCAAGTATAATTCTCTTTTGAGTCATGAGCATGGTTGGTTCTTTTAAGCAAAATGGGCTTTTTCAACAGGATATTTAGAGATAGGGAAGCAACAGAGACAGGAATAGCATGAGGTTATCACTTGGCCAGAAGGTGAGAAAAACATGGTAAACACGTCATTAATGAAGCCAAGCATTTGGTGGCAGAATATTCTGCAGAGACCTTCTCTCTTTAGCAGGTCTGGGAGTGGGGTGGAAATCTGTAGGTGCTAACCCCATGTCACTCTAAAAACTTAGGGGAACCAGTTTGCTCTCTGAAAGGTCTCCAATCCAAGAACAGTTGAGACTACACCCCAGAAGAGACCGCATCCTACCAGGTTGGAAGGAGTCTCTCCTGATGGACAGCAGGAGGATGCTTGGCACTTGCTGCCTCTGCAGTGTGGGGATCCATCTTTCCAGTACCCCCACTATCAGGCAGGGCAATGCACAAGCCTTTGCCTTGTATCAGAAGATGCTCCGTGCAGCAAGTCCTCATCTTTCCTCTGTGATGCTCACATTCTGGTTAGACTCTTCCAAAGTGTCTCACCAGTAATAAATCGCAAGCAAGTCTGGGACTCCAGGAGTAGACAGTGTGTTTCATGGGTATGTAGGCAGCAGCATTACATGCTATCGGAATCTCTGGAATGTGCAGCTCAGATTTATGTGTCTTAACAATTCTGGTTTGTAATAAGCCGGCATACCCACACTTTATTTCAATACAAATTTTGTCCTAGGAAAGGGTAGGCTGAAGCATGACAATAACAACAAAACCTAACTGGCATCTACTTAATAACTGTAGCAGTAAATTGCCTCTAAGACTGAAATATTTATCGAAACTAAGAAGGAGGAAAAAAAGAAGAGAAAACTTCTTAAAAATGACCCTCAACAGTATGCTGCCACATCTTTAACAGTGGGCAATGGAGTGCCTCGAGGTGCCTCAAACTGTCTTTCATTTTCTAGACTTAATGGCTGATTGCAGAAATCAATGTTGCCATTAGTAACAGGGTATTTGTTATGGCATGATTTCCTCTGTTGTTAGGCGGCAGAATGATTACAGTATTAGCGAGGTGCTTTCTTTATAAAGGGCTAGAGATATAACTTTCAATTTACTATCCATTAGTAAGGGACTTTGGAAATATGGATGAAGGCAACCTCTTACCTGCTGTTAGGTAGTGATTTTAATTCAGCCGTCTTAGGCTAGTGGGTTTTTTTTTTTTTTTTTTTTTTTCCCCAAACAGGGCCAGGATGCTTTATCATTTCACAGACATTTTGATGACAGATTTTCTGCTTTGCTATTTTAGACCCCAAAGCTGTATTGGCCGTGTTAACACAGTACAATTTAAGACATGCAGGCACGCATCTGGATTTCAAACCTCTGTGCCTGGCTAAGCCATCAGAGAAAAGTGGTGTGTCCTCCGGGTCACATGGACCCGACAGGTGAGCCAGGTGAGAATTCTGGAAGGGGACAGGAGATAGGTTTGGAGAAAGACACGAGGAGAGAATTCCTAAATGAGAAAATTGTGGGAATATGCTCAGAAGGGAGGGAGAAGGCAAGCATCTAAGCCACGGTCAGCTCCTCTGTTTTGAAGATGAGGCGATGGCAGACGGGGTCAGGGCATAAATGGGGCTGAGCAATAGCAAGGCAGGGGCAAGCTATTCCCCACTTAAAAACATGCCATCTGGCCATCTCCATCACACAGGAGAAGGATCCCTCATCTTTCCTGGTAGCCAGTGTTCAGGAAAAGGCCCAAGAGTTGGAACCAAAGCCCTGTCCTTGCAGCAGGGCAGGCTGAAGGGCAAAGTAGCAGGGCTCAGCATTCCCCCAGCTCACACCTGCCCATGCAGCCACAGTGACCTCAAAACCAACTTGAGACTGTGTGCAGAACCAGGCAGCCCCCCAGGCAGGGCCTTGTGCCAGGGTTGCTCGTCCCCCATCTTCCCAGGCAACCTACCTGAGGAGGACGGTGAGGAAGGATGCGGGCTGTCCTCCTGGGCACTCCCGGTCTGGGATAGGCCACCTCCAGCCCCGCTCTCCTCAGTGACATTGGAGGAGCCCGGCGTGGTTGACCGGCTCACCGACTGGGACTCTTGGTCACTGCCAGAGCCGCGCCGCTCATCCAGGCCTGTGTGCAGCCCATCCTCATCCCCCCGGCGGTCCCGCTTGTGGACACGGGAATGGACGACCACCTGGTGGTAGGTGCGGAACACGCGGCCACAGTCAGGGCACTCAGTGGGCTTTTCTTTCATGTTCCCAGGACCCTGAAGGTTATATTCGAGCGTCTGGTTCAGCCCATGTGACAAAAAATCCCGACTGCCTTCTAAAGGGTCGAGCTTATTTGGCAGGTCTCTCTGATTGCCCACTTTAGTGCTGTGAACCAAATCAGCAGGCATTTTCTGCTTGGAGCCATCTGCTCCCACTAACACGTACTCCCGCTTCTCCTTATCAAACATAACTCCGGCGTTTGCCAAAGCGTCTTCGTGGTTGCGCTGGAGCTGATGCTCTTTAGATAAGAAGCCATGTTCCATGGCCATGCCCCTGGCCATCAGCTGCCAAGCCTGGTAGCTGTTCACGGGGTCCATCTCCGCAGCTTTGGCAGCTGCCTGCAACCGCTCAATGCAGCTGGATTTCAGCGGTGGCACAAGGTTGAGGCATCCCAGGAGCGAGTGCTTGTCACCCTCGGGGACACCATGCGCCATGCTGGAGATGGGCGACAGCAGCTTCCCCAGTACCTCCTTCTCCTTCATGGGCAGCTCCCCCTTGCCGTAGAGCTGGCCGGGCTCGCTCAGGCTGGCTTTGTCTGGGGCTATGAAGCCACTCTGCAGGCAGGAGAGGTACCTGGAGTACAGGTTGGCATGGGCCTCTTGGGACATGCCGCCCATGGGCACAGGCACCTCGGGCTCACTGGGGGACTTGTTCTTCACCGCCAGCTTGTTGAGGTGGACCTTCATGTGGTTCTTGAGGAACCAGGGCTCTTTGAAGCGCCGGCCGCAGATCTGGCAGCAATGCTCGAAAGAGTCTTTGTGCTTCCGCATGTGGCCCTTCAGGAACCACGCCTGGCTGAACACCTGGCCGCACACCTCGCAGCGGAACTCATTGGCCGACTGCTCCCCGCCGCTGTTGGGGCCCTGGCCCTGGGCCGACTCGGCTGTGATGTGGGCCTTTTCCACGTGGCTAATGAGCTCCTCCTCCTGCGACGCTGCGAAGTCGCACAGCGTGCACTTGTAGGGCTTGTGCAGGATGCGAATGTGGCGGTCCAGCTCCTCCCGCTTCTTGAATTTGCCTTTGCAGAATGTGCAGCGGAAGCCGGCGGCCGGGGCCACTGCGTCCTCCTGCACGTTGGCGGGCTTGGGCGACGGCACCGGGTTCGCCAAGTCGGGCACGCTGTGGTTGGGGGGCAGGGCCAGGTTGCAGGCGGCTAGCGGGGCCTGCTGTAAGTGCGGCGGGGGCTTCAGGTCGGGCCGCGGCTGCAGCAGGCTGCTCTTCATCTGCTTGTCCCGCAGGATGGCCCTCTCCTCCAGCTCGTGCAGCAGGCGGTTCTCCTCGCGCACCCGCCCGCGCCCCTTCCCCAGGTTGCCCAGTTTGTGGGTCCGCAGGTGAATCTTGAGGTTGCCCTTCTGCGCCGCGCGGTGGTCGCAGTAAGGACACTTGAAGGGCTTCTCTCCGGTGTGCGTGCGCATGTGCAGAGACAGGATGCTGTTAAACCGGAAGCGCTTGCCGCAGAGAGGACACGGGTACTTGCGGTTTTTGCGCGCGTCGTCCTCGATGTCGCTCATCTGGGACATGATGCCCAGGTTTTGCCCGTTGAGGAATTGCTGCAGGTCCACCCGCCCATTGAGGCTGGTATCCACGTCGCGGCCCAGCTGGTTAGCCAGGAGCGCCATCTGACTGCCCATGGGCTGGCCACTCATGGGCACGTGGGCCTTCTCATCCAGGGGCGCGGGGGTCTTCTCCTCAGGGTTGGGCCGCGGGTGCAGCTCCGGGAAGGCATGGCTGAGCTGCGAGGTGATCTGGTGCAGCTTCTGACTCATGGCATACTGGCCGTTAAGGACCGGGCTGCTCAGGTGGGGCTCAGCTTCGGGGGCCGCCGAGGACACTCCAAGGCACAGACTCGCGTCTTCCATCCCTAAAAATAAAGGCAGAGTTCAGATCTGTGCCAGGTACCCGTGGTGCACAGAATCAACGGCATCAGCGGGCGGGGAATTTGCATTTCATGCCTTACCTACACATAATAATGCTAAAGAATTATAGTCAAAAACAATAATAAAAAAATGAATTATTAAATGCCAATTATGCGATATGGCATTGCTCCTCCAATTTGTTTTGGCAATAGATCGTCTTCCTTGTATTTTCTATTTACAGACTGCAATTATTCATTCACATTTAAATTATTAATGTTTTACCACTTTCAACACCTAATAACAAATCAAGGGTCTACGTGTTAAACTTTTCCTTCTTTTCCCCCTTGTAGTACTTGTACCTGTTGGTCCAGTCCAAAGTTTGCCTTGGAACAGAATGGCTTTAACTGCAAGACCAAATAGACTCACCCAGAACTTTTGTTTCCATTTGCCATATTCAATACACTCACAAGTCTGAGATGAAAGAGATAATTTTATGATTTAGCCAAAAAAAAAAAAAACCACCAATGGCATGATATTTACTGGTACATAATAAAACAAGATAATGTTTTGGGAAAAAATAAAGTAAAGGACAGGCTTTAGAACAATAAAAGGGATTTTGCTTTAGTCAACAAAAAGTGCAGTAATATCTCATTAAGCTGATTAGTATGCTGCTTAGAAACAGTACTAGGTGCTGTAACACATGATTATAATCATAAAAATCCTTCAGTGTTTGCAAGGAAGCATTAACGAGGTATATTAAATTTTAAGGAGACTGCGAGTAGCGGCTTTGCAAACCTCAGAGATTAAGATTTAACCCTTATGTTACGAAACACTGTTATTTCATCATTTGGTAGCTGTGTCCATCAAAAGAAGTATAAATTATCCCCTGATGAAATCTTAGTGAATGTTGAGACTGCTCAAATTTGGGCGGAGGCAAAGACATCATATAATGGGTTCTTCCTGTCCTTCAGCAGGCAAGACAGCAAAGGCAGGGACTTTGACTGGGCTTAAAGATCTTTTATAGAACTAGATAAAAACCAATTAAAATCCAAGGATGATGCCATAGGAAGTCTCAACCAAGTCTGAGTGTTTTTAATAACTTTCCCAATACACAGTAATGAGTACAAATTGTACCTGCAGTATGTGTTTTGCAGAAAATTAGAACTCAAAGCTGTTTGCTAAACACTAAGACTCAAAGCTAGTCTGGGTAATTGTCTTTAATAGTCCTCTCTGCCCCTCTGCAGCCTGTGCAGAAGGGGAAAGCCAGGCCATTTCAGGTGAGTTGGGGAGTACAAAATCCTCCACATCAGAGCCTTCAAGAGCCCAACTTTGAAAGGCACCGAACCACTCCTGGAGCCCTATTTCCAGATAACGGCTTCCAACTGAAGGAGTCTGAATTCACTTCCTGCCTTCAGAATGGCTTGTGCACATCTCTTCTACTCCCAATGAGTAGGCACGGTGGCCAGCCAAGTGGTCCAGGACTTGTGTTTAAAACCAGCCAGAATTGTGGGGCCAAGCAACTCCCCAGGAAGCCTGTGGGGACAGAGCTCAACTGTGGATGAAGCACATTCAGCTTTGGCGGGGTCTGCTGCTTGCTGGGCCTCCCGCCAGAGACACTGTGCATGGCATTGAGGGTCTCCAGTGGGAAAACTGACTTCCTTGGCAAGGAGAGGAGCTGTGAGTTCATCTTGCAAAGGAAGGGAAGAAAAAGACATGGGTGGCCAGGCATGGTGGCACATGCCTGTAATCCCAGCACTCTGGGATGGTGAGGCAGGAGAATTGTAAGTTCGAGCCCAGCCTGGGCAACTGTCTCAAAATAAAAAAATTTATAAAGGTCTAGGAATTTAATTCAGTGTGAAGGTTTTAGGTTCAATCCCCAGTATAGAAAAAGGAAGGAAATAAGAAAGGAAGGGAGGAAGGAAAGGAGAGAGGGAGGGACAAAGGGAGGGAAGGGAGAGGGGAGGGGACAGGATGGGGAAAGAGATACATGTGTGTGTTTCCAGGACAGAGAAGGTCCACAACCACTGTGCAGGGTTAACTATGTCTGTGAATGATGATGCAGACCACTGAGGATACACACACATGCACTTAGACATACAGGGTCACTTGTGATAAAAGAAAGCTTCCAATTTGCCATCTTTCCTTTTTGTTTCTTATGGCAGTCTGTACCTGAATTAAAAAGAAGAAACAGGCCCATCTTAAAGATTGGTCAGAAAGGAGCTAATTTCCCATGGAGATTCTTGCATTCATTCCACAAACTTGCTGATTTCCCACTGCATACCAGCCCCTATCATGAAAGACATGATTGTTGATGTGACTGTCCAGCCCAGGACTCACAGCACTCACGTCTAGCAGGAAGGAGCAGGCCCAGAGTAGACAGGTTGCTCCAGGGAGGCATGAGCGGCCTCTAGGGTCCAGTCTGCACACCTTTCTCCACCTTCAAGCCCCATCCAGCTGAGCTGGCTCCTCTCCTGAGCAAATATAGATCACGACCCTGGAGCCACATGTGAGTATTCAGAATTCCACCCAACAGCTCTGTGGAAGTTTGGAAAGTCCAAAGCCAACACATTGGTCCATTTCCAAAAACCGCCTAGTCGGCCAGCTCGGAAACCATGAATCCAGGAAGACGGGCTATATTCAGGTTGCTGCTGATGAGCTCACACCAATTCAGCAGGAGAGACAGGAGGCTGAATGTGCAGTGCAGCAAAACTGCAGATAAGGTTGGATGCGGGGCTTCAAGTTGAAGACCATGCGCCCTCCACCACCACTCATGCTGTGTGGGTAATGGCTTCACTTGTCAGCTGATGAACATGGAACTTTTCAAGTTAGGTCAGAGTATGGAATTCTTTTATTCATTCAAAAACAATATTTTTTTCAGAGTTCACAAACCACTCTAAACCCCTTTATGCAGTTGGTCTTTGGATGTCATTGCTGATACCTCAGTAGAGGGGGGAAAAAGAATGTTCTAGAATATGCTTCTTCAGCTCTTTGCTGAGTTGGCTTCTTGTCATGATGCAGGTTTGACCTCACATTTCCCCTTCTCTTAAAGGCCTTTTGGAAGTTGACATCCCTTCTCTATCTCCCTTTTTCTTCATAGCAGCCACCCCTAGGGTAATGTGTCATTGTTCCACTTTATTGACAAGCTTCTTTTCCTTGAGGGCAGCGGTCGAGTTTGCCTCGGCAACAAAAAAAGCCCCAGGGCTTGCAGCAGAGCTGGTTTGTCTTAGGTTCAGTATTTCCTGTATAGGTGGAGGAATGACTGAACAGGTCCGTAAAAGAAGTCAGCCCTAAAGGATAGTCAACTTTGTGTGGCTTAATTTCAGCTCTTGCACTAGTCTAGGAACATCTACAATCAGCTGTGTGCCTGAAAGGATCTTGAGCTATCACTCAGAAGCTGAAAGTTCATAAACCAAGAAAAAACCACCATGACCGCCGTCTGTCTTATTCCAGATGCCCATGGTGATCATCCCAGGTTTTGGTCACCTATAATGCCATCACTGCTGGACATTAGGAGACAGAGGACAAGTACTCCCTTGAGAACTTGACAGACCACCACAGAGCAGACTCCAAGATTTTTGAGGAGGATGCTTTTAGGAATGAACGAGCCTAGGAGAAGCCTGAAAAGTGAACCTCAGTGTGAGGCAGGGCTGTATCAGACGTTCCCTCGGCATCCTCTGAGAGGCTGCTGCTATGGGCAGTCATGACCAATGCGTGCTGCTCTCAACTGAGCAAGAAAGGGGGCAGAGTTCTTGGAAAGAGTGTGGGGTAATTGGTGTGCTGTCCCTGGGCCAAAGCAGCCAAGGCAGGAAGAGCTGGCCTCAGGCCCAGCCTGGGGCTCACAAAACCTGAGTCAGTCCCAATTCCTCTGTACTTCACCCATCCAGAATTTATTTACTACTTCCCTCAGCCATTTAGTAAATATTTGCCAGGGACCTTTTATGTACCTGGCCTCAAGGGCCTGTGAGCCAAGGGGCCGTTATAGAGAAGCAAGGAAAAGGTCCCTGAGAAGCTGGATCCAAAGATAGAGAGAGGAGAAACCAATGTAGTTGCAGTATGCAGAGGGTGTGTGTGTGTGTGTGTGTGTGTGTGTGTGTGTGTGTGTATGCGTGTGTGTGTGTGGCGCATCATGCATATCAAGTACAAGAACATCCATGTCAAGAGAGGGACAGGGATTCCCCAACCAGCAGCTCTCCAAAAATTCATATAAATGCCTACTTGGGGAAACTAAGGGAGTATTTCTCCTATCATTAAAGGTTTGGATCCACCTGCTGCAGTAGGAGCTCAGGGGACTGGAAGAGGTGGGGCTGCCCACAAGAGCTCCACTGTTGGGATAGAAGGTGTTATTACTACTTTCTAGTCCTCTGGGGAGCAAGCACATGGTGAATGCCTTCTATGGGGACCATACTGATGCCACACTGGAGCCTCACTGTGGTGAATATCTATCTGTGTCTCTCAGGGACCTCCTGCCACCCCCTATTCTGCAGCCACATTCTGCCAAGCAGGGCAGCCATGCATATCCACACATATTGCTGTGCCCCACTGGCCAGTTCCCAGGGAGCTCTTCGGCCCATGTGTTCAAACATCCTTCACTCTGCAGCCCTGACTTAGGCTGGGCTAAGCAGTGGACTTAGCACCCCTAATCCAGAGCTGGGGACCCACATCAAGAGGTCTGGAGCCAGCAGAGGGTGGGCCATGATCCTGGCTTTAAGGCGATTAAGCAACAGACCTTCTGAGTAACCACTGCAAGGACTCACTGGACCTCTCACTGATGTAGGAAAACACTAACCACAATTAAAAGCAAGAAAACAAACTACTAAACAATGAGAACAACTTGCCCCTGGCCTTAAACTCATAGTCCCAACCCTAAGCTTACAAGGAAGAGGATCAATAAACCCTGCTTGACTGATGGAAGGAACCAGTGAATACACAATTTACCTAAATCTAAAAAGGCAGCCAAATGTCCTCCCTGGGGTCAGTCAAAAGACCACTGTAAACACAGAAGCATCACAACATTCCACCCCAGTGCTGACCTATTTCAACCTCCTGAGTCATGGTGGGACATTCCTGGTACCCAAAGAGAGAGTCAATATTGACAAGAAATCAGGCTTTCTGTGAGTCTCGGCCACCCTGGCATTCCTTACCGTGGTATGGAAATGCCTGGACTCCACCTTTGAATACAGGTAGTGCCTCAGGTGAATATTTCACAATACAAGAGGTTTTCTTTCTCAACTATGCAATTTTGCATTTCATGAAGACAGTATCCTCAATATAGAAACCTACTATTGGGTGTACAGATCATCAAAATACGTTCTGTGTCATCATTCCCATCACTACAGGTACAGTGAGCCATTCAGCTGCCTTTGATGGTGCTAATGGTTATTTTGATTTTGCATTACTGCCTTCGAGACTATTTCCTGTGATATCAATGACAAAAGTTTTCACTTAGCTCTTCCAATAGAGAACCTAATTGTATCTTTCAATCAAAATGAAATTTAAAACTATCAGGACACCAGAAATGCCAGCTGCTGTGAGTCTAAATAAATTTTACACAAAAAAACACAGTTCCATTTTGCTAACACAGAAAAAAAGAAAAGTAATCTCATGAATAGTCCAAAAAATATAGATCTTGCCAGTAAGTTGCATGAAAGAGTTTTATCCTTATACTATGAAAAAGAATAGTTGGGAAATAAAATGACTTTCAAAATAACCATTTCAACTGGATTTTTAAGAATCAAATAATGTTGTCTAGTCAAGCACAACTAAATATTCCCTTTTAAACCAATGTGGGTATAAGTACTGCTTCAGACCAATTGCAGGAATCCCAGACCTCCAAATTGCTGGGCAAGGCTGGGACTAGGGTTTGCAGCAAGGACGGTTGAACACCCCGTGGATTTTACTCAACAAAACAGTCTGGTAACACGCAGTTATGGTAGTAGGTAGACTCCCTTTCTCGAAGCTCAAGCAACCTTCAGCCCTGTTCTGCAACCCATCTTGCTTTCTTACACTTAGGTTAAGCAATAATTAAGACAACTTCAGCTAGAATACAATAGCTTCTTATTGAATACTGTTTTTTCTAATTGTTGTATCTCAGACTGTTTAACTAAGGTTGTTGTAAGTGTAATACACTCCTGTGCTGAAATACAGAACACCAGACTCCTGAACCTTTTCAGGGTCATTAAACAGCTGTAAACATTATTACAAAAATAAACCAGAGATTTCATGCTTACATTTTGGCCTAGAGCTTACTATGCTGAGCAAGTACATTTTTTCATCTCTTACAATCAACACTGGTGACATTTGGGCATCCAAATAAATTACATCACAAACACTACTGAGGTGGGCAGGATACTGAGCGGCTTATTTGCCAGATGATTAATAGATAAACAGGAGGGCAACATGGGTGACCTGTTCTGTTGTGACTGATGTGTAGACAATGCTATGAGACAGGGCCGGAAACAGTTAAATCCTTGCTGAATGTACTAATGAAAATATGATATTCAAATCAGACTGTGGAGTATGGCGACCGTGTAACAAGGAAAGTCAAGTTGGAGAATAGGATCAAAGTTCCCTTTGTGTATGAAATGTTGGCCAAAGTCAAGGCCTGCACTGCCACAAATGGTGAGCAGAACATCTGGCTCGGCACACGGTGCCATGAGCCAGAAGTGGCTTTCATAGTGGCAGGATGAGACTTGGAGGACTAGGAGAGGAAAGAGTAGTAAAAAGTGTTCTCTCCTTTCAGACTTTGGATGATTTCAAAATTCTCAAGAACAAAGAGGTCTGTCTGTCCACCATGCTAACTTTTGGAGTTTGGGTTGAAACTATAGCCCAGAACTGGGGATAGATAATGAGCATATCAGATGGGAAAAGAAAACAAACACAAATTGTTCTCCAGGTCATCTTTTTAGAATAGAGAAAACTTTTGGTCTGGGTCCCTGAGTCACTATCTGCTCCTACCACATAAAACTAGGTACATAGGTGCTGGCAATAGAATTAGAACATCTTCACATGGGGTGGCTGTTAAGGCATGGGCTGCCAAGCAGATTAAGCTCTCAAGAAAAGACAACAACAATAACTACCATCATTATCATCATCATCATCATCATCACCATCATCATCATCTTCACCACCTACATCATCAACACGTTCCTCGTCTTCCTTATCTTTTTCCTCCCCATTGAAATATGTGCCAACAGTGTGCCAGGCATATCACAATCATTATCTCACTTTAGTCATACACAGCCTTGTCTATGGCTATGGTAGGTGCTACACTATTTCAATACTAAAAATGAGGAAATTGAGGCTTCAAAACTTAAGGTCATGTGAGGTCACACTCCTGGGAAGGTTGACTCCAGAGCCCAAGTCAAACATGCTAGTGGGCAGTTTCCTTTTGAAGGTCACATGACGTTCATTCTTGTTGGGCTGGATGCTGGGAATTGGATTCCAGCTCTTGCATTTGCGAAGTGCATGGAGGGAAGGAAGCCATGCCCATGGGCAAGCTCAGAAGAGGCCAAAGAATGGAGGCCTCACAAACACATGTGCCAGAAACAGAGCCATGCAGTACATTTCAGAGAGAAAGCATCTTCAGTGATTGATGTAAACCAAGCAGGTGAGGCAGGTACCCCACACTTAGAAATGTGGCAAGTCTATTATTCTCTGGTTGTGTGACCAGAAGGCCACACAAAAGTTGATTTTTAGACACTTCTGTTGTCTTATTATCTGTAAGGGCTGATACATTAATTCTACATTTTCCTGTCCTGAGTTGGGTGGGTCATTCCCCTGATGAGACTGGAGTAATGGACAGAAAATGATGCCTGAGGTCCCATTAATGTGAATCCAATTGCATGTTTTCCCACTGGTATCTGCATGACCTTGGGCACCTGCCAAAGCCTCAGTTTCTTTACCTCTAAAATGGACAAATGTGAAATCAACAAATGTGAAAATGAACTGAATAAACACTTTCCAAAAGAAGTACAAAAAGCCAATAAGTAAATGAAAAAATGTTCAATATCTTTAGCCATCAAAGAAATCAAAATCAAAACAACTCTCATGATTCCACGTTACCCCAGTCAGAATGGCTATCATCAAGAACATAAAAAGCGATAAATACTGGTGAGGATGTGGGGAAAAGGAACTCCACTACGCCATTCATGAGAATATAAACTAGTACAACCACTCCGGTAATCAATAGGGATTGTCTCCAAAAAACTAAAAAGAGAGATTCTACTTGACCCAGCTATACCTGTCTTGGGCATAATTCCAAAAGAATTAAAGATATCATACTGTAGTGACGCATGCATATCAATGTTTATAGCAGCACAATTCCTAATATCTAAGCTCTGAAAACAGCCTAAATGCCCATCAACACACAAATGGACTTTTAAAATGTGATACACACACACATGCACAAATATTACTCAGCCATAAAGAAGAATGAAATCACATCATTTGCAGGAAAATGGATGGAGTTTGAGATCATGATGTTAAGGGAAATAAGTCAGAAAGTTAAATATTGCATGATTTCACTTATAAAAGAAACTGAAAGAAAGGAAGAAAGAAAGAAAGAAAAAGAAAAGAGAGAGAGAAAGGAAGGAAGGAGGAGGGAAGCAGGGAAGGAAGGAGGGAAGGAAGGAGGGAAGGAAGGAGAATGAAAGTAAGAAGAGAGAGAGAGAAAGGAGACATGGTAGGAAACAAGAGGGTGGAGTTTTTGAGAAGGGAAAAGGATCAGGGGAAGGGAGAGGTAAGTGAAAGGGCCTAAAGGGACAAAAAACAAGATCCGTTGCATACGTGCACCAATTCCCCAAAGCAAACATCACCGTTCCGTATTGCAAACATAAACTAATACAAGGAAAAGAAAAATAACATCACTCAATTAATCATACTGATGCACTTGCAAAGTGATATTCCTATCATTTAATAGCATTTTTTAAATGCCCTTATGTGGCAAAAAGTGGGCAGACTGAGATGTGCAAAAAGAAAAAGTCAGGTCCTTGGATTTTAAAAGTTGACTCAGGGAGGGAGACTGATGAGCCGTGAAGACAATGCACTGAGGTAGAGGCTAAGCAGAGAGCCCTGAAGCCTTCGGTGCGGGGAGACCCAGTGGGGAGGAGTGCAGGAGAGGGAAGACAGGAAGATGCGAGCCAGGTCTTGGCTGAGCTTTGAGCAGGTCACTAGATAGAGAGGAGGAGAAAGGGCATGAGGTTGTGTAAATACAGACTAAGCATGGAATGTTCAGGGGGGACAAAAGAGGGAAGGGACAGGACACTGGAGTCTATACTGGGGGCAAAACAGGGGCTCAAACAGCCCTTACTTGAATAGCAGTAGCATAACCTATGATAGTGATGGCGAATGTTTTAGAGACCGAGTGCCCAAACTGCAACCCCAAACCCACTTATTTATCACAAAGTGCCAACACTGCAATTAAACCTGAATACTGAGGTTTTAGTTTCAAAAAATCAACTCACACATTAACATCTTTTGCCTTAAAGAAAACACAGTAACACGCGTGCCATAGGTTTGTCACCACTGACCTATGAGCTTCACACCACTGACAGAAGCCACCTCACTACTTCTACCAAATTCCTGTAAGAAAGATGTTGAGGGGCTGAAGTCTTAAAAGCATGAAACCACTCAGCCCGCCCCACAAAACCTCCATGGGGACATCCACCACCTACTGGGCTGGCATGGTCACATCTCCTAAAAACTGAGAATGGCTTCAAGACCACACACCCCCTATGTCTATGATCAGCTAAAAGAGGCAGTTTCCTACCTAATATGGGTCAGCGAAGATGGACAAAAAATGCAGTGTGAAAATAAATGCCTGGACCACAAAGTAAACATTTGAAAGCCAAAGCTCTTGTGGCGGAGAGAGCTCCCCATGCAAGAGGGGGAAGAGGCGAGTCATGGTTCAGAAGCCACTGGTCTCCCCTGTTCCACTTCGTAGCAGTGACAAAGGGGAAGAAAGGCCACTCCCAAAATCTGGTAGCCCATCCTCACCTTTCCATAGGTGTCACCCCAGTTTCATCCTTGATTTTCTGCCCTGGTTTAGCTGTCTCCAGGAAGCCTTCCTGGATTTTCCCAGGCTAGTCCCAGCTTCTCTGGACTATGAGACCCTTACAGTGTCCCTGGATGGACAGCTACAGGAAATGTCTTCTCTTCACCTCTGCTGAAGCTCTGTGGAGTGGGCATCTCACCAGCTCCTCGACAGTGCAGCCCCAGGAGCACCCAGGCCCATCAAGAGTCCTCGAAGTCCCCTGGTCCTCTAAGCTTATGAGGACCAGGAGAGGGACTGTTGCCTAGAGCATCTCAAGAATGGACAACAGTTTGTAAACAGTGGGCCAGCTTCACCCTCTAGAATGCAGGCCAGGCGGTAGTGCTTCCATTTCTCCTAGATGGGATGATTTGGAAGGGAAATGGCCCCCTAATTCTCTGGAATTGATTTATTGGAATTGTGCCCACCTCCATCAGAGAAGGAAAAAAATCCCACTTATATATGCTTTTAACAAATGGCCTACCTTTAAAATGATAGCACAAAACTGAAAAAGATACCAGCGTTGTCATGAAATGTAGTGATTATTCCTCTCTCGCTGGCTTTCTCTCTCCCTTTTGAAGCAGACTTGGTCATGGCAGGAAGTTAGACGTTTAATCCCTTATTAACCTGCCTTGGTTCCCTGCTCCAGTGTGGCACAGAGGGGAATGTCCACCGAAGCACACAGCCCCTGCCTGGGGACAAGGCAGCTGCAGCAGCCGCAGGATACCTCTATCCCTGAGGGCAGCAGCCGCCAGGGAACAAGCTACCCCTCAACACCCTTCATCCCTGATTAAAGCCATCTACTTGAATACTTTAAAGCACTTCTGGACCATGATATCGTGTCAAACAGTTTATTTTCATTTCACAGAGGACTCAGATTTGATTCAGTGGGAAACTAGATATAATGCAAGATGCCCATATGCAAGAGTGATCAAAGGGGGCCTGATTTTGAAATATTCGTGGAAGCTGGCCCAGGGAGATTTGTTCAAGGGGCACCTGTCGGAGACACGAGCTCAGATACACGATCCCCTAAGTACGCGATCTGTGCTCGGCAACACACCCAGGCACACTGTGGGATCCTCCACTGCCTGCAACCCCTGTTGAGCTGAGGCAAAGAGAGAGAGAGAGAGAGAAAGAGAGAGAGAGAGAGGCTGGCAAGGTTAGAGAGGGACTTCAGTTGTTTAGGGCCCTTGCGACCCCAGTTCAGCATCCCTAGCTCCTGCCCCCCAGCAGAACACCAGGCTGGCCATGGCCAGACTCCTGCGAGCGGAGGGAAGCCTGACCCCCAGGACCCCGACCTAAGTGACAGGAACGTGGGCTAGGAGGTGGGGTACATGATATCTGAGCTCCTAGACATGGGGTGGCCCAGCTATGGGAGTTGCTGCCACAGGCAGATGGATGCTAGGGATGAGAATACTTTCTAATCATCATCAGGAAAGGCTGACTTAAAAACAGAGAATCCTCAGACTCGTCTGGCTTCAAACTGTTAGTGTTTTGGGAGAGGACTCCCCTTTTTCAGAAAGCAGATGAGGGGAGGTAGGTATCCTTTTGTGCATATCATCCATCTGGAACACTCTACCTGCAATCCCTTCTTGCCTCCTGTGCCATTTGGTGACAGATTGAGTGCCACCTCTTCCCAGAGCCCTCCCATGATGCTCCAGGTCCAAGTTCAGAGCCCTCTTGTCTGCATGGTGCCCTGCTCTCATGCCTCTCAGTGGCCTTTGCACTGTGTTGAGTTTGTTTGTACGCTGTCTAAAGCCCCACGAAGTAAGACCCTAAACATCAGCTTCACTAGGGTGTCCCCAACACCTGGCACATTGCCAAGCAAGGGGAAGCTCTCGATGAAGGTTTGTTAAAATGAATGAATAAAGTAAGGAGTGGATGAGTGAATTAACCAAGCAACAAATGCTGTAAGATGCTAACATAGCGTCTATTCTTGGTGAGAAAAGAGGACCCAGAGATGAAGAGCCGATCACAAGGCTCATCCTTGAGCATTGAGTCAGCCCTGCCCTCCACTTCTGGGAGCACGAGCCAGATGAGAAGTTTGGCCCATCAAGCCCTATCACAAGGTCACCCCATCTATGCAGCCACTCCCAGTCCTCCTCCATAAAGAGCTAATGCCACTCCATCTCATGAAGATTATCTAGGATCCCAGGCTCAACAAACTGCCCCCCTGTCCAGGACCTCCCAGAGCTCACACCTGATCCAAACCCAATGTTGTGCAGATGACAAGTATGCTAATGTTGGTTGCCCTGACTTGAATTCCAACCCCTTTACCCTGACCTTTGTGAAACTCACTCTCTTTGGATTCCCCTGCCTCCTTCACCATTCTCAAGCTGCTTATGCAAACATTCATTCATTCATTTGTTCATTCATTCAGCAAGTATTTCTGAGTTTTCACTGTGTGCCAGGTGCTGCGCTGGCTCTGCAGAGAGAAGAGTCAGAAACAACCTACCTTTGCCAAGCTCACCATCAAAAGAAGAGATATCCCCAAAGCATCCACCCAAGAAATCAATATTTGAGCACTGTTCATTTGCAAAGGGGTCAGGGGACTGGGGGCTTTCTAAGGACAAAAATCACATCTTGTTCATCTGTCTCCTAGGTATGTGGATAGAGGACACCCAGGATATGGCTGACACTGCTGGACAACACTCCCTCCTGCCCAACACCGTCCACTCTGAACTCTGCCAACACCTCCGTCTCAGACTCCAAGATTCCCCCAAGATGCAGATCCTCGCACAAAGTCAGGAATTGGAGGCCCAACTAGGGCACAGCAGAATTCCAGGGGCAGTGGACACGTCCCTCTCTACCATGTCAACAACTCCCCAGGAGCAGTGTTGAAAATGCCTGGAACAGTGCCTCACACATAGCAGGCTCCCAGGAACAATGGAAGGGATGAGTGACACCCTTCCCCAGCGCAGGTGCGTGGCTCCCCTCAGGGGACACCCTGCTTTGCAGCACAGCTGAGCATCCTGGGCCACTGGCCTCCCCTACAGCAGGCGGGCCTGGATACTGTCCCCTCCTCTCTGGTCCCCTTCACACTGTCCAGCCACATCTGTGTCCCAGCTCAGATAGCTGTGTGGCCCCAGTACCCTGGCCCTCCTCTGAGTTGCAGTCTCTTGCCCATTACCCAAGGGGGCTGGCCAGGCCAACCATCACCTTCCATTCAGTGGGTGCCCGTGGTGCACCTCACAGGCCAGGGCCTCCCAGCCAAGCCTAACCCTAAGCCACCACCAGCATGGACTTGAACTTCACTGGTGCTGAACCCTGGAGGACACATTAGAAATGAAGCAATGAATGTTTCTCTCTTTACAAAGGAGGATATTCTCTTTGAGGGATGGTCCTGGGCATCAGCATGCAGTCTGTGATGTGTTTACATCACAGTCCTGACACCGGTCTCGGGTGGCTAGGTGGTCTTTCCTAAGGAGAAGCCTTCAGGAAACCCAGGACATTCTTAAGCTTCAATAGCTTGCTATGAAAGTATGATCTCTACCAGTTGACAAGAGTATTTAGAAGTGACCATGGCCAGTCAAAGTGTCCCCTTACTCTTTGAGCTCCCAAGAAATCTATCTTTGCTAGGACTCTGTGTGGCAAAGGAAAAATGTCTGCTGCTTTGCCAGAAGGTAAACAGTGTTTTATTTCTGGAAAACTAAGGGCCCATGCACTCTGAGAGGGTAGCATATCAGTTATGCACTGGTGGTGTGGTGGCAATGGTAAGGTTGCTAGGAGAGTGAATCAGGTCACTGATGGAAGGAGTCTGAAGCAATGCCTGGCACAGAGCAGGTGCCAAGGTTACTGCCACCACTTCTCCTCCCCCTCTTCTTCCCCTCCCCTCCCCCCTCCCTCTCCTCCCTCTCCTCCTCCTCCCCCTCTTCCTGCTGCTACTGTGGTCATCTGCACAGCACCACTGGAACTTTATCAGGCCTGCAGTCACACTTGGTTCTGCTCAGAGCCATGCTTTTGAAAGCCTCGGGCAAGTCCTACACTCACAAGAATGTGTGATAGCCAAGGGGTTAATAACTTACCTTCTTTATTTTTAAAAGCCCTTCCAATTAATAAGCGAAAGTTGAACACCTCCATTAGAAATCTGGACAAAAGCATGGGAACAGGCAATTCACAGAAGAAAATGGAATTTGGCTAATGACCATAAACGTGTCACTCCTAAGTAGAAAGCAAAAAAAGACTCAAAATAATAGCAAGGTTCCATTTTTAAATAATTATATTGAAGATGGCACCCAGACCTTCCAAAGCCCCTGAATTTCCTTCTTAGAATCATGACACACCCAGAGTAGAATTAGAAGATAAAGGGGCCTTGTTTTCAGCCCTAATTTCCCTTCCAAGTCAGAAACCCAGAGCTTTTACAGAGTTCCTTGACTGTCACTTGGAGGAAGCCATGCTAGGGAGGTGGGGATTCTAGAAAGCACTTTCAGATGTACGCAGGAGACCAGAAGAATAAAGGTCTTCGTGTTCAAAGACACAGCCCATGTTTTCTACTTTACCCAGAGAAAACTACTAGAAAGCATCCCATAGTCCCACCAAGGAAGCTAACTTGCTGAGCTTAAGACAACCAACAGCTCACATGACAGAATAATATACTCAGCCTGACTCTAGCTTGCTATTTCTACTTGCTCCCCTCTGCATCCATGGGAAGTCACACTGAAGTTCAACAGTCAAAAATCAAATCACTGTTTTTCCTGTGGCGCGTGTAGTCAGATGTTATGAGGAAGGCTTTCACCACTTGGCCACCCTTCTTCTCTCCTCCACATTCTCTTCCCACACTTGGAGAACACCTCCCATGAGTGAGATCTGTGCTACCATCTCTCTTCGCACAGCAATGCTCCTTGTGGAAAGAAATGTATAGAAAATGGTATAGAGAGTGGCAGAGCCGGAGAAGTTTCAGAGATTGTCTAGCTGCTAGGCACTTAGTCAAATGTGCCCATTTTATACAAAGGTAAACTGAGGCCAGAAGCTGGGACATACAGAAAATTAGTGGGTATGTGTCTGTGTCAAACTTCCAGTGACTAACTCCAAAGCACTCAGAAATTTAGTAGGTCCTAAGTACATATTGATGGATGGATAGACGGATGGACAGATAGATGGACAGATGGACGGATGGACAGACAGATGGGTAGGTGGGTGGGTGGGTGGATGGATGGATGGATGGATGGCTGAATAGGCAGATGTGTATATGGGCGGTTGAAAGAAAAAATAATGCACAGGCAAACAAATGTGTGCACAGTCCCACCAACAAGTTATTGAATGCCCTTGCTTCTATCCTCTTTGCTACTAAAGGGAGGCCCAGCTGCTACAAAGACTTCCATAATCTGCCTTCCTGCCACTGGACCTCAAGCTCACCAAACTCTTTTCCATAATTCCTTGTCCAACCAGAAGATATAAATTTAGACTCTTTGATTCTCTCTTGTCCTGTGCGTACTGACTCATCCTGAGACCAGGACCTGTGTCTCCCCGTTGGCCTCCCCAGGGCTCTGAAGAGCCCAGGATGACGCGGGTGATCACTGAACAGCAGGCTCCTGCAACTTTGGGACATGGGACAGTTTCCAGGAAGCACCTGAAGGGTGGCGGAGGCTGCACAAAGAAGATTCCCCCGAGTCTTTCCTGGGAACACAATTTTCAAAAGAGCAAAGATGAAGAAAAACCCAAACACAGTGAGGGAGGCAGGAGGAAACACTTCCATCCGCTCCTTATGAGTTAGATTTGCATTAAATTGCATCAGGTTGATGTGATGTAACATGACAGCCCCCCATGAAATACGTAAATCAAAGCACCCCATAAATTTAAAGGGATAGAGCTCTTTTCCAGAAGTGGCTAATTACTCATAAACAGCAGATATTTTATTGCCGTTAAAGTCAGTAGCAGGTTTTTAATAGCCAGAGCATTTTGTAACTCAAGCTTTTCATAACACAGGCCTGAGGAAGTCAAGTTTTACCTGTTTGTGGCACCCTTGGGGCTTGCAAAGATCCTGCCAAGTGGACCACCTCTAGGGTGGTTCCTAAGCCACAGTTGGATAGGGCATGGTACCAGCCTGGCCCTCTTCAGCTCTGGGAGGAGCCCAGCACTGAGGCCTCTTCCTTGTCTGAGAATGAGGACCACCTTATAAGGAAGCTACAGGATGGCTTAGATACTCTCAGTGAAGTTTGGAGCTGTGGCAGCCATTTTGCTACTCAGAAAAGTCTGAAGTAGTGGGTGGTGTGGCTGTGTAGTTGTGTAATATTTAAGGTCAAAGCTTGTGCCAAGGAGGCACAGAAGTCAGCTGCTCAGTGACATCATTGAGGTCAACTGAGTCTAGACTCCTCTGCCAACTGTATTTTATTTTATATATTTAGTTTTTTGAGACAGAGTCTTGCTAAGTTGTTAAATTACCAAAACTGGGTTCAAACTCATGATCCTCCTACCTCGGCCTCCCAGAGTGTTGGGGTCATAAGCATGTAACACCGTGCCTGGCTCTATCTTTGCTTTTTCCGCTGCACTTATTCTAACCCAGACCAACCCAAGCCCAGAAGGCTCCCGGTGCATCCTGAGTGAGGGTCCCACAGAACCACACTCTGCCTGGCGCCTCCTTGTCATTTGCCGAGGGATCTGAAATTCCGCCCTTAGATCCTTCCCCTAGGGCTTCCCTCATTTCCTTCAAGGAAAAGTGACTTTATATGCATGTGGTTGTGATGTTCTGGGTGTCCATGGAGTAAATGGGTTCCCTCTCTGAGGAGACCCTTTGTCCATCCTACTCTCCATTCCTGCCCAGGGATGCTCCCCACCCCATCCCCAGCCTAAGGTAACATCTTCAGATCTGCAGCCAAATGCCACTCTCCCAGGGATGCCCTCCCCTGGCTTCCCTAGACCCCACACATGCCTGTGTTACCCACTTCAAGGACCCTGTGAGCTCAGCAGAGTGGTACCAGCCTGCACACCGGCTGATGAGGAAGTGCTCCCCCAGAGCATCGTGATTCCTGGGCTCCCTCTGCTACCCTACACTGGTGTGTGTGTGTGTGTGCGTGTGCGTGTGTGTGATCTCTAGCTTCCTCTTCATGGGCCATAAGGTCAATAAAGGCCTGGAAAGCCAAAGGGACCAGGCTTCTATCACCATGCTCCTATGTCAACTCCAGGGCTGTGTGTGAGTCCAGGGCTGCAAGGAGCCAGTATGGGGTCCCAGGAACAGGTAGGGAGTTAAAGGGAAAATGAAGCTGCAGCCAGGCCCTGTGGCCCAGAGACAAAGTATCCCCAGACCAGCAGCAACGGAGGCCCAGGGTGGCTGCCAGGAGACCCTTACGTGCTCCCAGAAAGCAGGGGCCAGCCCAGCCCCCAGCAAAGGACTCGGCAGAGAGCATGCTGCCCAGACCCTGGGAAACTCGCCCTGTGTCTCTTCTTCCAGAAGCCATGCTCGGCCCTGGCAGGGAGCCTGAGATGCCCATGCCAGCCTCCACTGGAATCCCAGTCATGTTACTGCTTGTCTGCCCTCTGCCTGGCCTGTCCCCACCTTTCTGCAGCCCTCCACGATGACCACTCCCCTGCCCCTTGCACCACCATAGCTGCTGCTGCTTCCACCAGCCCTGCTCCTGCCAGGCCCCGGGGAGGGAGTCCTGCCCTCATGTGCCTTTCACACAGGCTGGGCAGCCCTCAGTGGCTGGGGACAGACCGAGCAGGCTGTCGAGCCTGTCATCTTGTTGCAGAGACACATTTGGCTAGGGACTGGCATGTTGCCACCTCTGACCTATAAAACTGCTTGTTCACCCCCAGCCTCCCTGGATAACACAGTTCCCCATGCCCAGCCGCAGCAGAGGAAAAGGATTTCCCAATGCACGTGCTCACTCATTCATTCATTTAACCTGGCACAGAGCAGTGACATGGTCACTTTCTGCCTCCTCCATTACCATAAACTCTATGATGGCAACAACAATGCTTCCCTTACCTGAATGCTGGAAACACCCAGAACATATTTCTTTTACTTTTTTATCATAAAATGTACAGAACACTTATGATAAATATTTATTGAGTGGTTGGAGAAGTAAATGCAGAAAACGATGGAAGGATGGATGGATGGATGGATGGATGGATGGATGGATGGATGGCTATGTAGATGAAGGGGTAGATGAATGGATGTGTGGATGGATGGATGGATGATGGATGGATGGAGAAATGAAAGAAAGGAGTGAAAGGGGAGAAAATATGAATAAATGGAGGACTATCTAGATGGACAGATGGACAGAGAAAGGGATGGAAGGATGGATGGATAGATGTATAGATGCGGGTGGAGGAATTGATGTATAGATAGATATGTGGACGAGTAGATGATGAATGGATGGAACTACGTACTAGATGGTATGAGGGCTACAGAAGTGAGTCTGGACGTGTCTCCTTTAGAGGAGAACAGAGTCATGACTTGATACAAAACTGAGAACAGGAGGAGCACAGGAAGTGCCCCTTAGGACACACTTTTGCAGGGAGGTAGCAGGAGAAATCAGAAAAGGGTGGGGGAGGAATCAGCCTCCATGATAATATTGCTTAACATCTCGTAAATGTTTTGTTGAGCAGTGGGACCATTAAGTTTGCAAAACAGCTTCAGTCCTATCTAGGAAAATGAATGGTACCCAAAAAAAGGGGGATGCTCTATCTGGGGATCTTCCTGGGGCACTTTCCTGAGGCTTGAATCCAGTTTAAATGCTGGCCTCCATTTTTCCTACCCTTAGGTTCCCAAAATACAAAACTCAGTAGCTCAGGGTCCCCTCACCTGTGCCAGAACAAAAATAAAAATTTTAAAAAGCCCACAAGGGCCTCCCAAACCGGTATCACCAGTTGCAGGCATCTGCTCACCACCTCCCGATGCTTTTTGCCATGGAGTTGCGCTGTGAAAAACCACCTGCAAGCTTCTGCCATGTTTCTGTACCCCTGCTAATATTTTTTTAATTAATTCACTATTTTTTACTTTAATGCATTTAAAGGGAAACTATATCATTACCCAAAATGGAAATTTGTATCACTTGCTCTAAATTAAAGGTAATTATAAAAATAAATAAAATGAGAACAATGTTATTAAGTTCTGGCTGAATGCTGCTGCCTGCAGCCAGCACTGGCCTGAGGCCTGCTGTTGCCTTCACAGAAGGGGCTGGCAGAGGCGGGGCATGTCTAAGTCACCCTGGAAACTGGAAGGGGTGTCTTGCAGAGATCTCAAGGGAGAATGACAGTCCACCTCTAACCTGGGACTCAGATTATTTTAAGAGGGGGTCTCTATAGCTCCCAAAGGCACCTTGCATTCTACAAATGGCTGGCTTCTCCCTGGTCACCTTTTGCACAGCTCCTCCTTTAACCAACAAGGACCTTCAGGCCATAGTAGATTAGGGTCCCCTTTAAGGAGCGCTGAATAAATAGGAATTGATTGACCTTTCCTCCTCATGGAAGAAAAAAATTAATTGGAGAATATACTGCCTCCTCCTTCTCTTCCTCCTGGGCCCTCCTTATCCCCATCCATGACCTTTCTTCCCTCCAAATCCCATGGGACCCTGTGTCATGGTCAGGGGTTCACTCTGTTCTGCAGCTCTGAGGTCAGGCTGAGTTGCTGGCCTATGTTGCTTTCCCCGAGGACCGTGTCATCTGAGTTACAAACCTCCCAGGGGGACAGTGGTGACAGATCACTGTTCACCTTAAAGTCCATTGGAAAGAAAAATGCAGTCTATTGCATGACACCAAGTTCAGCTTGCAAGTGAGGGCAAACAGTGCAACCCACCAAAAACAAACACGTGCAAACCACACACTTGTCTTCCATGTGGTCAATGTTCTCAGCTGCACTGAGAACCTAGCTTACACGGGTGATTCACTCTCTTTTCTCCCAAAGACAAATACTCTCAAAACAGCCCAGCACTTCTGAGCCTGGATCCTGAAAACCTACCTTGTTTTTCTCTTTAAAGAGAGGAATATTTCAAATAATCAGTAAGATCTTTCTAAGAACAACTAAATAGATGGGATTTAGCTTCACAATGAGCCACACTTTTTCCTCAAAGGGTGGAAAAAGAGAATTTAGGATGTTTTTTTAAAAAGATTTTGTTTTTCCTGATATTGCCTGAGCTGGTGCTTCTGACGCTGGAGATTATCTTCGAGGCAGCTGGGCTTGTTGTAATTAACACACAAGTAGCAGCTCCACTTCCTAGTAATATATTTTTCTAAGACTTTGATGATGCTAAGAGATATTGAATCCCACATTGAAGACTTTGAAGAAACTGCATTGGATAGAGACACCTTAGATGAAATTGAAAATAACTCAAGTTTAATATGCCTCCCCCAGAGCTTTCTAGGAAGAATGGGTTAAAGGTATCTGTACTAACTGCACTGAGGATCAGAGTGTAAGAAAGCTGGTCTTGCGGGGCCTTCCAAAGAACAGCTCTGATTGGACCTCCTTCTTTGGGGGTGTTTTGGCCCTTGAGTATCTTCTTTGGTCTCAAACATAAATGACTTCCTTAAAGGATTTAATTAATTCTTAAATGTGCACAGGGCCCACGAGCACAAACATTAACTTGTTAAATGCATTAAGTCAGATTCTGTTCTCAGCCACGCGCAGCAGCTTGCCGTGACATCCCTGGGAGTGTCACATGCAGGCTGGGCCCGCAGATGCCCAGCACCCTGGGTGCCCAGCTCCCCAATCTGCCCTCAGCTGCTGCAAGCACCAGGCCATGACTCATCATGGGGCAGTCAGTACAGGCCGGTCCATCCTCCAGCCCCCAGAAGGAGCATCCGGGTGAGAACTCTGCTGCCTCTCTGCTCAGCTCTCTTTCCTCTTCACTGAGCTCCCCGGGCCACTGATGGCTTCTCCGTGCCTGGCATGGACACTGTGGAGCAGAGGACATGTTGGGAGAACTGCCTAGATGGGCAAGCTGTGGTGAGAAGGCCTCACACTGAAGCTTCCCAGATGTGAGCACATCAGGAAACCAAGCTTGCTGCCTCTTCTCGGACCCAAGCCAACCCTCCCCACCTCCAGGAGGCCACTGCCTCCTCCTCCAGGTTCCCCGCACTGTGAACTCATTTACATACTCTTTTTCATGCCCAATTTTCCTTCACATTATTATCTGTCTTGGTGGAATCTGACTTGAAAGAGCAGAAACAACATTTATTGCCTGTAATGTTGGCCCTACACACCTAGATGTGCATGTGAACATAGGTGTGTGCTTGTAGTGACGATACCTGCCTCTGGTAACAGATGAAGGACGTTCTTCTATAGGATTGGCAGGGGTGGAAATTGGTATAATTTTTCTGAAAGCAGTTTGGCATTATGTATCAAAAGTCTCAAACACATTTATAACCTATGAATCAGCTTTCCACTCCTAGAACAGACCTTATGATGCTATCAGAAATGAAGACAAAGCTGACAGAAAAACTATTTACAGTAACAAAAAAATATAGATGCCCAAAATGTTCCAAAGTGGGGAAATGGTTCAATGAATGCCACCATGGAATGCTGTGCATTAAAAATCAAGCTTTGGAAGATGGGAAAATGCTCATGATATAATTTGAAGTGAAACTTAAAGCTTCGATTGCAGTTTGATTCCATGTTTGAAAGAAAAATAAATACATATATGTGCATATATGTCTATATATTATATCTATATATAGATATAAAACTAATAAAGAAAATATAACAAAATTTTATGTCTGGGTGATGGGATTAAATTTCTTCTGAATGCTATTTTGAAATTTCTACATCATTTCATAAACATGCGTCATATCTCTAATCATAGCAATATAAAGTTATGTTTGAAGAGAAATCAAAAGAAAAGAAAACCCCATCTCATTTCAGCAGGGATACTTCTTCAACACTTTTCATTTTTTTTAAATTTTGGATAACTGGCCATAGATCTAATTTGGAATGGAACTAAATACTAACCTTAATACTTTAAAATAATAGTAAAATAATAGTAATATAATGATGTAATAATTTTAATAGCATAATTTTTATTAAGATGTGATCCCCCGAAAGTGACATTTTTGCTATGGGTGTATGAAGGACTATTCAGAAGGACAATTCTGAGCTGGTCCACGGTCAAGAAAATCTTTCCAACTTCAATCACCCTCTGCACCTTCAAGGGAGCCACCTCCGTCTCATCTTATTGCAAATCCCTAAGCACAATGCCCAATATACATTTAGATGTTCCAAAAATGTAATTGAAGTGAACAGAGATGCTCGCTCAGGAAGAAGTGGACACAAGCTTAAATTGCTTTCTCTCCTGGGATACTTGGATTTTTACATCAAACCCTGGAAGACTAAATAATGCCATTAAGTTCAACCATCATTTACTAAGTGTCTACCACTTAGATTCAATGGAATGAAATGCATTAAATTAATTTCCTCTCACCCATGCTGCTCCCTTACCACAATGGGAATGCAGAAAGTGAATCACCTGGGAAAAGATGCCTTCTCCAAGGAGAAGAAGATAGTACATGCTGAGTGGGTCAGAGATGTAGCCTTCATTTTACAAGTATACCCCCTACCCTGGGAATGCTTCATATATGTCAGAAACTGTCATGGTTTATATCTAGATGTCCTCCCAAAGCCTCAGGCACTCACGGGTGGGTACGTGATACTGGATTAATCCACTGATTGGTTTAGTATACTGATTGGCTCTGGGTATGAGTGATGGATTTACTGAAGAAGGAAGACTCACCCTGGGTGTGGACAGCACTGACCAATAGGCTTGCAGCTTGGATGGAATAAAAAAGGGAAAGAAGAAAGACTCTCTGCTTCCTGCCTGCATGCCATGAGCTGTGTCTCCTCTACCATGCCCCTCTGCCATGCCACCCTGCCTTGGAACCAGCCGACTATGGACTGAAACCTCTACAAACTGTGAGCCAAAATAAACCTTTCCTCCTTTAAGTTGTGGGCATCAGGTATTTTGTTCCAACGACAAGAAAGTAACCAAGATGTTATGGTTTGTGTCTGGATGTCCCCCGAAAGCCTCATGCAGTCATGGGGGGGCGGGCTTTTCAGAGGCGGCTGAATCTAGAGTTCATGATTGGTTCATTGTCTAGTGCTGGGATTGGCAGTGTGAGTGCTACACCCACCCTAAGGCAGGCAGCCTGTGTACAATGTAAGGGAGGGAAAGAGGCTTGCTCCGCCCTTTTGCTCTTGTTTTCCTCCTCTTCTGCCGCCATGAACGGTTGCCCTTCTGCCGAGCCACCCTGCTTTGGAGCCAGCCAATTATGGACTGAAACTTCTACAAACTGTGAGCTAAATAAACCTTTCTTCTCTTAATTTTAGGCATCAGGTATTTTGTCTCAGCATTGAGAGAAAAGTTACCAAGACACAAGATATCAGTGATCACATAATCTTTTGAAATCTGTTCTTGGCCAGTGAACAAAATCCACATGATTACTTTGACAGATGTTCAAAAGGTCTAGTAAAAATTGGCTATTCATTTCCAATCTTTAAAAAATGCTTAGTAATGAGAAAATAAGATCATTAAAATATCTATCACAAAACAATGCAAAAACATGCCATATGGCAAAATGCTAGGAATATTTTCATAAAAATGAAAAACAAACTGAAGATACAAAGATGCCCCCAACACCAGCAGTTTAAATACTGTTACTGCAGTTCTAGCCAATGCAATTACCAAAGAAAGTTAAATAACTATAAATACTAGAAATAAGAATAAAAGATCATTCATCTTCTAAGGGTATGTTGACAAACTACAAAACATCCCACTGAATATTAAATCCTATAGAGTCAAAATTTAAATAAAATCTGTAGTGGATTGTTTCAAGGAAGAAAATTAGACACACTTAACCTATTTCTCTGCCACCCTCAATCTCTGGAATTGGTGATAGATAGATAGATAGATAGATAGATAGATAGATAGATAGATAGATAGATATAGATGATGATAGATAGATAGATATGATAATCCCCTTCTTCAATCGAAAACAAGAAAGGGGCTCATCAGTAAGACATAAATTTTAAGATATTCCTGGAAAATGGAAAATAGATGAAATCAATGATAGAATTAGACCGAAAAAAAAAAAAAAAAAACCATAGCCTCAAATACACGTGTGGAAAAATTTGAGAGAAATGAGTGGATCCAGAGAAATTTAGAATGAAAAAGTACAGTGGTAGAAGAGAGTCTTTTCCCCAAAGCCAAGCGTCAAATATGACACTGGCAGGCCATAAACCCCCAACCCAAAAAATGTCCTAGAGTGAGAATAGGGGCCAGAGAAGAAATAGAGAAAAGCCTAAACTCATTTCCAACATACTGGGTGGGCAGAGGATGGAAGGTGAGCCTTCGAAGATGAGAAACCTCAGTGTTTTGGTGCCAGAGGAAAAGAAAGCCTGCTCTCACATCAGAGGGGCTGGAGAGGGAAGCAGGTGAGTACTAGCCTGCATGTTTTTTCTGCCTGCCTGCTCCATACCACACTTCCTAAAGTGAGTTGGATAGTCCTGGAAACTTCTGCAGTCAGGAACCTGCAAGCATCCTTCCATGGCATGGGGAAACATAATGATGTGACACACCCACATAACCAGGAGATGAAGTATCTACTGGCTGTCCATACTACACCTCCAGTCCCTTTCTTCATAAGTATAAGTGACAAAATATAGGGGAGCTCACTATACATATGAAAAAATTTAAAAACATGAAAGCAAAAGAAAAATGAAGATGAACCCAAAGGAAACAAAAGAAATTCAGAGTATAAGAACAATTTAAATGGAAATAGTAACTAGAATAGTTACAAAGAATGAGTATTATTGCACCCATCAAGAAAGAAACAGCCATTTGGAAACAAAACAAACAAGGGGATGGGAAGAAAGAAGTTGGAAATTCAAAGTTTGATTGTATATGTTTTAAAAAGTCAGTGAAAGGGCCGGTGAGATGGCTCAACAGTGTAAGTGCCTGCCTGGCAAGCGCAAGGGCCTGAGTTCAACTCCCGGAACCCACATACAAAAAAAGGGCTGGTGATATCGCTCAGCGGCACGGGTGCCTGCTGGCGCGCGAGGTCCTGAGGTCGACACCCGATACCCACAAAAAAAAAAAAAAAAGTCAGTGAAGATCTGAAGATGTAATTTTTGACATGGAAGATAATACTAGAAATTGTACCAAAAGAATAAAATGAAAAGTGAAGGAGAAAAGTTAAGAAACATGAAAGTACAATCTAGATCTATTAATCATCTAAAAGTTCTGGAACTTTAACAACAACCCAATTAAGGATTAAGAAATGAGGATGATGATGATTGATGATGATGATGTTGATGATGATGATGTTGAGGATGACAATGAGGATGATGGAAAAAGAAAGTGCATTTAGACTTCAAAAAAATAAAAAGGAGTAAATTTGAAAGAATTTTACAGGTGTTGGGAAACCTTCTGAAATTTGCACTGCTACATCCAAAAGAAACTTCCAAATTACAAGTAAAATGGGGAAAATGTTAAAAGAAAAAAGAAATAGTTTACCTAGAAAGGAATGAGAATTGGTCTGTCATCAGACTTCTCATTGACAACACTAAATACTTCAGAACAATTATTATTTACAAAAGGCTGAGGGAAATTATTTTAAACCTAAAAATTCTGTATGTAGCATCAAGTACAGGATAAAATAATACATTTTCAGACACCAAAGGGCTCAGGTTCTCTCCGAAATCACTAAGGATATAAAGAAGGGATAGGGCCGGTGAGATGGCTCAGCAGCGTAAGCACCTGCCTCACAAGCGCGAGGGCCCGAGTTCAACTCCCGGAACCCACATACGAAAAAATGGCCGGTGATATCGCTCAGCAGCACGGGCGCCTGCTGGCACGCGAGGTCCCAAGGTCGACCCCCGGTACCCACCAAAAAAATAAAATAAAGAAGGAATAGTTTATTTTGGCTCATGGTTTCAGACGTTTCAGTCCGTGGTCAATTGGCTCCATTGTTTCTGGGCTGTGGTGGAGCAGAACATCATGGTGGAAAGCCATGGCCAAGGAAAGCTGCTCACCTCATGACAGCCAGGAAACAGAAAGTGATAGACCCAGAGAGGAAAGGGCTAGGAACCAGATATGGTCCTCAAGGTCACACTTCCATCCTTTCTACCAGGTCCCATTTCCTGTTTTTATCGCCTGTCAATAATGCCATTAAATTATGCTCTCATCAATAGATTACTCCACTGTGGAGTTAGAGCCTTCATGATTGGATCACTTCCCAAAAGTCCCACCTCTGAATGTTGCTACAGTGGAGACTAAGCTTGCAACACAATGAGTCTTTGGGGGAATATTTTAGATTTAAACCATCATGAGTCTAAATAATGGAGAGTACAAAACTTTTTCTTTTTAAACCTGTAATTAAAATCACAAATGATTTAAACATGAAAGGACGGGAGGTGGGGCTGAGGTGAGATGACAGAAGAAATAAAAAAATGATGGGGCCGGTGAGATGGCTCAGCGGTGTAAGCGCCTGCCTTGCAAGCGCGAGGGCCCGAGTTCGACTCCCGGATCCCACATACGAAAAAGGGGCCGGTGATATCGCTCAGCGGCACGGGTGCCTGTTGGCGCGTGAGGTCCTGAGGTCGACCCCCCGGTACCCACAAAAAAAAAAAACAAAAAAAATAAAAATAAAAAAAAAGAAATAAAAAAATGAAAGCCTACTAAGGTTCTTTTCTTGTTCAAGAGAGGACAAATTTACACACATTTATACATATACAAACTTAAATGTATGCGTTAGAAATTAAAATGTTCCCATTACCTAAACTTCAAGCATATACTTTCTAAATCAGAAAATAAGAGAAAATGGAACAAAAAAATTAACTCATATGGTAAAAATTAAAAAAGAATAAATAAGACTTGTTATATCATAGTAAACAGACAACATAATAACATAAAACGAGATAGCAGGAATAGACTCAAACATGTCGGGAAACTTAATAAAAGTTAGTGGACTAAAATCATGTATAAAAAAGAGAGAATTTCAGATATTGAGTAAGTTTAAATATATGTCCACAATTCTCTAGCTTTGTACTCTTTAGAGAGCCAGCTTACATAAAGGTTGAAAATACAGGACTGAAAAAGGTGCAAAGCAATATTAATAAAATGAATGCAGATATTACAATATTACTATCTGATAAGATACAGTTCAAAGCCACAATATTAACTAGATAAAGGGAATTTTTATGCCAAAAAAGGGGTATAATCCATCAAAGAACTGCGAGAGTCACAGTTGTGAACATCTATGCACATAATAACAAAGCTTAAACATATGTAACAAAAACCTGGAATAATGTAATGAAGAACTAACAAACCCATCATGGGGAATGTTCCCATGTCTGCCTCACATGTTCATAGGAAGACTAGATTCTAAAAATATGTTTTAAGTAAGAATATAATGGTAGAATTCTGTACCCAACGGAAGATATGAATTCTTTACAAACCATGTAACATTTCAAACATGTTACGTGTGTTAAACCACGCACACAAAAATACCTCAGCAAGGCTCCAAAACCTAGAAATCATAGTAGCCACACGATCAAATTAAAAGTAAAAACAAAGGGAGAGCAAAATGAACTAATAAAAATTTAGGATGTGGCCAAGGCAGTAGTCAAATAAAACATTATAACCTTAAATGTCATAACTAGAAAGTGAAAAGGATTGAAAACCAATGTAGTACTTCAATTCATGAAGTTGGAGTATGTAAAAATAAACCCAAAGAAAGTAGAAGAAAGGGATTAACAAAAATAACAGCAGAAACTAATTAAATAAAACATCCTCCTTCCCCACCCTTCAGAAAGTCTTAACACAACTAAATGCTGGTTCTTTGAAAAGACCAAGAGAGTAAACTTGCCAATTGGATAAGAACAAAGAGAAAAAACATAAATAAGCAATCTAGCATTGAGAAAGGCAATACAAATTCAGATACAAAGGAGACTTTAGGAGTATCATAGAGTACAGAACAATTTTAGACCACTACATTTGAAAATCTACACTCAAAGGAATGATTGCCTAAGAAAAGATTATTAGGTATGATTCAATGCAAAGTAAAATACCTAAGTAAAATAATAGCCACAAAACAAGTTTAAAAGGTAATGAATAGATATATTTTTAAAAGCCCAATTTTGTGGTCATCGATTACTAGAACCTCACTGGAGCAGATTATGTTTATAAATTGTCCCATAGCACAGAAAAAGGAGAACACTTCCATTTCACTTTCTGAGTCTAGGGCACTGCTCTGGCTGCAACAGAGAAAGAAGAACAAGAAGGAAAAGGAGGAGGGGGAGGGGAAGGAGAGGAGGGGAAGGAGGAGGAGGGGAAGGAGGGGGAGGGGAAGGAGGGGCAAAGTGGAGGAAAGAGGCAGGATTAGGGTGAAGTAGAAGAGGAGGAGGAAAAGGAGCTGCAGGAAGCAGAAAAAAAGAAACTCAGGATGGAGAGAGGTGGAGGATTACAACAACTGCTATTACTGCTGCCACAACTACTTCTTTTTTTTTTTTTTTTTTTGGTGGGTACCAGGGGTCGACCTCAGGACCTCGCGCGCCAACAGGCACCCGTGCCGCTGAGCGATATCACCGGCCCTTTTTTCGTATGTGGGCTCCAGGAGTCGAACTCGGGCCCTGGCGCTTGCAAGGCAGGCGCTTATGCCGCTGAGCCATCTCACCAGCCCTGCCACAACTATTTCTTATACAAGTTATAAAGTAATCTCCTTAAAAATATCAAAGAAAATATACTAAGTACTAGTGAAATGAACCCCACAGTATTATCGATGTAATTCATCAAGGAACAACTATGTTTTACTCCAATAATTCAAGATTCATTCAATAATAGATTTGTAATTCACCATATTATCATGTTGCAAAAGAATAATGGTTGTGTATCAAAATGCCCCAAAAGTGCTTAAGAAAACTTAACATCGTTCCTTCCTGATTTATGAAAAGGTGAATGGTGTACATCACATACTATGTTTAATGGCAAAATATTGAAATTAAAACTAGAAACAAGACATTCTAAGTTTTAGCCAATGCAAACAATGTGAATTTTTGTTTAGAAAAGAAGAAAACACCAGAAATGATTATTGACAAGGAACAGACTATCATTATTAGCTGTTGAAAATGACTGGCCATAAAAATTTCCAAAGAATAAAGTATAAAACTGTTATGACTAGTAAATGTAAGAAGTCAAAGATAAAATTAGTATAGTGAATGATTTGTTTCTTTCTTTTCTTTCTTTCTTTCTTTCTTTCTTTCTTTCTTTCTTTCTTTCTTTCTTTCTTTCTTTCTTTTCTTTCTTTCCTTCTTTCTTTCTTTCTCCCTGTCTTTCTTTGGCAGTATTGGGGATTTATCTCAACACTGAGCTACATCACCAGCCCTTTTCTTATTTTTTATTTTGAGACAGGGTCTCCCTAAGTAGCTAAGTTTCCCAGGCTGGGATTGAACTTTCAATCTTCCTGTTTCAGCCTCCCAGAATTCTGAGATCATAGGTATGTACCACCATGTCCAGCTCAAAAATGGTAATTTTTTACACACCATAAAACAACTGCAAAATATCTATGGAAATGTTAAACACTCACAAATAAATATAATAAGAAATGGGCAAGACCTAGGTGAAGCAAGATGTAAAACTTTATCGAAAGACAAAAAATAAGATCCAAATAAGAGAAGAGATATACCACACTCATGATGGAACAATGATACTGTAAATAGGTAAATTCTTATTAAATTAATCTATAAGTGCATGTCAGTTGCCAACAGGATTATTTATCCAATTTAGCAAGTGGAATCCAAAATTAATCTGAAAAATAATTTTAATAATTATAAACTAGATTTTAAGAAAGGAGAATAAGGAGAGGGTCTGTGAATGATCAAATCAAAATATTGAAAAACTATTGAGATTGAAATAATGTTTTAGTATACCAGAGTATACAAGTAAGTCAATAATCCAGAGAGAATGCCAAGGTGATATATGGTTTTGATGAAGATGCTGATTTGGCTACATAGTGAAAGCCTAGATTGATTATTCATATACTTTCATGTGTAATCCATTTAGAAAAATACTTCACATAAAATACTTCACACAAAAAGTAATTTTAAAACTAAGGAATCATTGTTAAAAATATAGGAGAACTCTTTTGGTAAAGAGGACTAAAATGCCATTAATCAAAAGACAGCATGAAATTTTTTTGAATTTCTCTGCAACACACACATACACAAAATGGATCTTGATATATAAGAGCTTTTTTATAACATTAAGGCAAAGAATAAGTAATCCAGTAAAATGTACAAAAGATATAAAGAGGTCTCTTTGAAAGGAAGCCATAAAAAGAATTATAAATAGAAAGAATTTTGTTATAAAAATGCTAGGGTAAATTCATTAAAAGATAAAGTTTTTGTGCATCCGATTGCTCAAAACTGAGGAGCTGTATTTAGCTGGCTTGGGTGTGGGAGACTGACCACTCTCACGCGCTCTCAGCACAGTGTAAATGTGTACACCCTTTGCAGAAAGCAATTCTGCAATGCCCAGAAAAATTTATATGTGCAACCCAACAATGCCAGTTGTAAGTATCCACATTACAGAAATACTCACAGGGATGAACACCCTAAGTTTTATTGCAGCCTTTTTCTAATTGGAGAAAGAATGGAAATGATTCAATCACTGACCAGTTGAGAAACAGCTAGGTATTTATGCTACATCCACGTCCTGAAATTTTTGAAAGAATTAAGTCAGTGTTTAAGAAAATTAAACAGATCTCTATATTCTTAAGTGTAGAAATGGTAGTGGCAAAATTAGTGCAGATAGGCTTTTCCTGTGTTTGTAAAGAAGCAAGAACTCCCTTACATTTGCATGTATTTGTACCTGTACAGAGATCTGCCCATCCACTGCCAATCCTTGCTTCTGGTGAACAGACTAGAAGTAGGATAGAGAGAGTAGATTTAAAGATGATTTTTTGATCTGTATTTCTCCAATGAGATTTTTAAAAACTTGTTTTACAAATTTTAAAAAACAAAAAATTAATGGGGCTTTCCATATTCTGTATTTCAGTTCTAAAATATAATTTTGATTTTTTTCTTTTGTGGGTACCCGGGGGTCGACCTCAGGACCTCGCGCACCAGCAGGCACCCGTGCCGCTGAGCGATATCACCGGCCCTTTTTTCATATGTGGGTTCCAGGAGTCAAACTCAGGCCCTCATGCTTGCCAGGCAGGCGCTTACGCCGCTGAGCCATCTCACCAGCCCCCTAAAATATAATTTTGAAATACTCATAATAGCAAATCATAAATATAGTATCAATGTATGATGTGCATATATAAAATTCTTCCCTAAAATAGATATCAAAATAAATACTTGATGAATTGAAGATTTATACTTGAAAATAAAACCATAAATACATTTAAAAGGTAAATTTAGAATTATGCTAATATAATGGGATAGGAAATTATTTTCAAACTATGTCTCCAAAGGTAGTTTGATTACTTAAATTCCTTTATCTCATTTTTAAATGTCATAGAAAAATTAAAAGGCAAGTAAATAACTTGGAAGAAACAATTGCAAGACATGTATAAGACAAAGGGTTAAAAAATTTGATGTATGACAAGATCCCAGAATTTTTAAAAATTCAAATACTATAAATAAAATCACACAGAGGACATCAACAGGTAATTCACAACAGAATAATTACACATTCCATTAAAGATATGTATCTTCTAAAAAAAAAAAAAAAAAAAAAGGGCTGGTGATATAGCTCAGCGGCATAAGCACCTGCCTGACAAGTGCGAGGTCCTGAGTTCAACTCCGGGTACTCGCATATGAAAAAAAAAGATATATATCTTCATATAGGTGGGTAGATAGACACATACATACATACTTAGAAATATATACATACATGTTATACAGTAAGGTGTGAAATGAGACACTTTGCATATTAAATTGATATTACTTCATTAAGTAATACGGAACATTGGTAGAATATAAAGAAAAGGTCGCTGTCATAATTTATGTGTGGGGGGTGGTGAGGGAGAAATAATTTGACATAACATGCCCAAAGAGCAATTTGGCAACAGGTATTCAGATCTTTAAATGTGCCTCCCTTTAACCTGGCAATTTCACTTCTAGCAATTAAACCTAAGGAAATAATTAAGAATGTGTACAAAGATTTTGCTGAAATGATGTTCATCAAAATATCATTTATAAAAGCACACCTAGATTGCCCTTCTTCCTTGCCTGCTGCCAAGGGAAGGGGAGCCATGGCGGGGGGGGGCGGGGGATTCAGAGATTCGGAAGAAGAAAATTAAGCAGGATGTGTCCCAAGGATAACTACACTAGAAAAGAGAGCTCTGCACGATTAAGAAGTCTTGAGATGCCCTTTAGCAGAACAAGGTACAAAAGTTATGCCAGCAGGGGTGATTTGAATCTCAAGGCAGACCTGTTGCCAACTGTTGGCAGGAAATAAACCCTCTGAGTTCAAAACCTCTGACTTTTATGTCATCCATGTCTTATTCACTCATCCAGCAAATACTTACCGAGCAACTACTCTATGCCAGACACTGTTCGAAACACCTGAGCGGGATGGATAGACAGAAATATATGGAGGATGAATGGATAATTAATAGCAAAGAAAGTAAAGCAAAAGCAGATTGCAACCCAGATGTAAGACCACCTTGATGTCTTCCCTATGCCCACCACTACCCCTCTCAGCTGCTAAAATTGGCAGAGGGAGAACATCTCACAACTCCCTCAAAGATCAAGAAGATTTTGATGGTATTAGAAGAAGGCGATGATTTTTGATACCTGGAGAACAGGCTGCCATCTAGGAAAGAAATGGAATATCAGAGACAAGAAGCTCTCAGGTCAAGGGTGGGGACAAGATGGGGTCAGGGGTTAATAAAAGGAGAAAGTTGGCTAACATGGGCACACTCTGCAACTTGCTGCCACGCACTCAGCAAAAACGGAGCAGAAGATTCCTTAATGCTCACCTATGGGTTATAACTCAGTGGAGTTACCATGGAAATCGGTGACCAATGGTGGTGGGTGCTAGGAAAGAAACAGCCCAAGGAAGGAGAGTGGTAACCCAGAGGCTCTTTTCTGGGTCCCTCCGAAAGTTGGGGTGGTGTAGACCTGGAGAGGTTGATTATCCTAGGAGGCAACACCTACATCTCTACCTTCTTCTTCACGATCTGTATGGTTTGGACTCAATCACCAAATCCTAGAGTAAAGAACAGGCTAAACTTCTTCAAAACCTCTGTGTGTACATGCGATGTACATGGGTACATCACTCACAGGAAAGAACACCACCCACCTTTTTCATACCCCCACCTCCAACCCGGAGGCGGGCACCTGAGACCCTGCTGTTCAGCGATGAGTCTGCCAGGGAAGCATTCAGAGTACCCTGTACTGTACCAGAGAAAACACCGCTGATCCCTGACTGTCCCTCTCCTTCACAAACAGGGAACCTCAGTCACCCTATAGGAGCTGAAGAAAAGAAGCCCAATCCCCACAACAAAAGAGAAGGAAGAAAAAATGGAACCCCTCTAAATTTCCACCCACAGGACTTGGTTAAGGAAATAAATCATGAGAAAAAAAAAAAACATGCAATTATCTTTTCTTTGCACACATCAAAAAGGGGACAGAAGAATATATTCAAATAAATGGCAGATTACAAAGTGATATGTGAAGTACAACCCCACTTAATGTGTTGTAACTGCAAAAAAGGAATTATATGTGCATCAAAGGGTCTCGAGGAACCCACAGCAGAGTCCGCATTGATCACAAAGGGATTTCCATTTCCTTTCTGTTGCCTATTTTTATTTTCTAATTTCCAAAATGAACTTGTATGTATGGTAAGAAAAATTAGTAAAATGTATACAGAAATGAAAAGGCAGAAATGCCACCTGCAGATCTGTCAGCATTCAGGCTACACAAGACAGATCAAGCTAAGGGGGAGCAGTACGGAGTTGATGGGCTGGTTTCCTGGTTCCACAGCCCTTTATCCAGCCACATGCTATGTCCTAGGTTATAAGTGAGCCAAGTGACAGTCACAAGAGTGGCAACAACTTCTACAAAATGAGACTCTTTCTCGTAAAGGTTTCTGACAGGACCCATGAAAGAGATCGCAGGGGCTGGGGAGCCCTTCTATCTACTCTGTGAATCTTCATTTTGCTTCTCTTCTTTTTGTAGATGGTTTAGGAGACAATCATCTTCCCAAAGGTTGCCACTGTCAGGAACTTTCATGGTAGCAACTGATGGGCAACCACCAACATTTGTAGTTAGGCCTGGGTTCAAGGAGAACATTGGCTCCAGAAATCTGGTTCATTGGATGCAGTCACATAGTCATGTGACACACTTGTACCAGTGGTCACTCTTTGTCATGCGCTGAGCTGTGCCAGCCCTGGCATATCAATTAGCACTTAAAAGGAAAACTGGGGCCGGTGAGATGGCTCAACGGTTTAAGCACCTGCCTTGCAAGCGCGAGGGCCCGAGTTCAACTCCCGGAACCCACATACAAAAAAGGGGCCGGTGATATCGCTCAGCGGCACGGGCGCCTGCTGGCGCGCGAGGTCCTGAGGTCGAACCCCCAGTACCCACAAAAAAAAAAAAAAAAGGGAAAACTGGCAGCACCATTTCTCAGTGTGGCAATACAGCTGGGAGAGGACCTCAATCACCCTACATTTAACTCTCTTTGATGCTCGGAGCTAAAAAATATGCATTTCCAATCTCCAGGATTTATATCCTTACAAATGATCTTTTCCCAAGAGCAGAGCCCTCCAACATCATTCTGCTGTCTCCAAAATCCCTATTGGCCTAGAGCAGAGGGGCATGGATTTCAAAGGAAATGCCTACCTCCCAAAAGGCCATCCCACAACACAGTGGTCCACAGCTAACAATGACTCACACCCCACGGCATTTGCTCCTAGATATCTTCCTGGCCCCTTCATCATACTCCACACTCTGGGTTACCACTCTCCCTCCTTGGGCTGTTTCTCTCCCAGCACCCACCACTGTTGATCACTCACTGGTCCCCATGGTACCTCCACTGAGTTCTAACCCATAGAGGAGGAATGTTTGCACACCTCCAGGGAACCCTGCACAATGTACAAACTTGTCATAGAGAAAATGTCCAACAACTCCCATTGCTGGAGATTCTCCCAGTATCTCGCTGAAACATGGCCTCTTGGTCAAGGACATGCACACATTCTCTAGTAAGACAGTAAGATGTAGCTCAGTGGCAGAACACTTGCCTAGCATTTGTGAGGTTCCATCCCCAGAACTTTAGGCAATTTAGAAAGAGCATAAAAGTACCAATTTCCAATGGGCAGAAAGCATAGGTGAGAACCCCTTTGGGTGCATTCCAGTGATGCCAAATCTGCCTTCTAGACTAGAACACCACACCCATGAGCAGACACCAACAAGATGGCTGGCCAGATGGCCAAGGAGAGAAGCACAGGCTTCAATGGTTCCAGGTCGTCAGAAAGCTTTCCCTGGAAGGCCCTGGTCAGCTGGCTCATCACATCTGTCAAGCCTAAAGTCAGGAGCTACAGAATGGTTTTCCAAGGTTTTTTTCAATCCCAGATCCTTAGGAGCGCTGGCACTCTGTAGGAAGACTCCAAGTTCAAGGAATAAAACAATGGTGGCTAATACACTGAATGTGCACTTAATACTATTCTAAGTGCCTTCCCTTAATTCTTACAACTCTGCAAGATGAATTTGCTATTATCATACCCATTTTGGTAAGGATAAGTATCTTGCCCAATGTCCTACTTCTGATAACTGGTATTGCTAGATCTGAACCCCAGACCTCTGGTCACCCTGCACTAACCACTGAGTCCCACTGCCTCAGGCAGTTCTCCAGTTGAGGAACCAAGTGGAGGGAAAGGCTGGAAGGACTAAGTTGCCTGAATTCACCCTTCCATATCCACGAGGCCCTCCAGCACGTCAGTTTCCATTTACAGCCATGCCCAGATGTTCACTGAGAGTCTGCTATGCCACCACCCTGTTCCCAATGGCCCCAGGATGCTCCCGTCAAAACCTAGTGTAGAAGTCAGGTGTGGTCGAGCACACCTGTAATCCCAGCATTCAGGAGGCTGAGGCAGGAGGATTGCTGAGTTCCAGGCCAGCCTGAGCTGTAAAGTGAGTTAAAGCCAGCCTGAACTACAAAGCAAGACCCTATCTCAAAGTGACAACAACAAACCCTAGTGCAGAGCCGCTACTAGGAATACATTGATAACAAAGGAGACAGCATGGCCAGGGACAATTAAAGGGCAGCTGGAACCAGAACCACCAGAGTCTCTTGCAGTCAAAGTACAACAGAGTTGTCCAGTGGCAGACAGGCAGGAGGCTGAAGCAGGCCGCAGGTCAGGCATCTCTCTGGGGCTGTAACTTTGCATGTGTTTCCTGAACTTCTTCAATGAAATGCACAATACCCTACTTTAATTTCCATGCACTAACCCTAGACCAGCTCAGGTGCTAGGGCCAGCCAAAGAAGAGGGAGCTGTGTGCACTCTGCAAGTTCTCCCTCGTGGGCTTGCTAGAGGACAGTCCTAACAATCCAAATGCCAGAACCATGAGTTTCTGACCCTGCTGGAGAGCTAGGAAAAATAGAAACACACATTCCGCCTCAGCCTTTGACCTTTGGCTCTCACTTTCCTCTTTCCAGCGTCTTTTTTTCCTTTTTTTTTTTTTGGCGGGGAAGGGTTTATATTTTCAAAGGGCTGCCTTGTCTTCTTTGCACATTTTCATGAAATGATGTAAAGAGGCAACTTCTTAAAAACACTGTAGTGCCAGAAAATCCAGGCACTCTGAATGAGCCCGGCTGTTTGTCTATAATCACTCCAATGTCTGAAATGCCCAGATCGCATATGCTTCAGAGGCTGCCACTAACAATATGTTATTGATGCCATTTTAAGCAACTGCCAGCCAGCATCTCAAAGTGCAGCTCCTCCTTAGTGGAGGTGCGCTTGCCTGCAAAGCATCCCCGCTGGCCCTCTCCGTGTGCAGGAGCCCAGAGCTGCCGGCATTCCTGCCAGGGGCCAGGGGATGGCAACACCGAATGTAAACATTTATTCCCAGACAACAAGGAGAAGTCTGCCGTGTCAGACTTCGGATTTGGGCCTCACAATAAACCCTTTGTCTCTGCAAATGGCAAAGGGATGAGCATTCCCCTCCAACCTAGTCTACGGGAGGGAGAGCAGTATAGTTTAAAACAAATTTTTTTTAAAAAAAATTCTTTTAAAGCAACACACACATTGTTACAGTAAGAGATTGGGGCTGGTGAAAGGATATGACTTGGTCTGTTTTTTGAGAAGGCTGTTTGAGAGCTGCATCTTTAAATTCACTTTGCAAGCTTTTACAACACAGCAGCCTGTGGAGCCAAGCAGGGTTCCTTCTGAGAACAGGAAAATAGAAGGTGGCAGCGAGAGTTAGAACAGGTTGTTTGCAACAAGCAGCGACCCTGCGCACTTTAGGGATGAGCGCAGCTTCCTCCTAAAAGGGTAACACGAAATATTCTTCTAGCCATTCCGAAACTGCCTTAGAAGTATTATGCTGTTACAGATTTCAAAAGGTTAGCTTCAACGAACCTGACATCAGTATAACCCAAAATAACCCATTCAAGAGAAAAGTAAGAAATAATTGCTGTTTTCTCTTTTTTTCCCCTCCGCTATATTGCTATAATGATTTTGCATAACAGATTGAACAAAGTGCTGTTGTGACAGGTGGTAGAATTCAGCTAGTAAGCACCAAGACAGGGTTCAATTTAGTTTGTGAATCCTTTAATTGTTGTGCAGCTAATTAAAGAAGGTTCTTTACACTCGCAAGTGTTTACCGTTGCTAGTATGCATACATGAAAAATTAAATTGTGCCTTCAAGGGCTGAGAACTATAGAAAAATCATAGCTGAGGCTGCAACATGCTTACCAGCTCAAAATAGCTGCTTTTCACAATTGGAATTTGTAAAACTTTTTGCTAAGCAAATATAGAGCTAATTAGAAGTGTTCGTTGGACCAATTAACATTTAAATAAATAAGCCATATTGCACATTTCACAGTCTTTATTTAATGATGCTTCTAACTCTTTGGAAAGATTCTCTTAAGTACAAATAAGTTGTCATAAAAATGAAAGATAAAAATAACCCCATAACAGTATATGCTATTTTTTTCCTTTTGCCTTGAAGTCCTTTACTAAAACTCTGTACCTATTATTGAAGAAGAAAGAAAAATAAAAACAACACACCTACCACCCACAAATGTAGCTCTTCCTTTCATCTTCTCTCGTTACCTTTCCCCCTCTTTGAATAGAAACAGGAAAACATATTTTATTACTATTTAAATTGTTATGATAATTCTGTTTACTTACCGTTTTTACTCCACGATAGAAAAATCTGTTTCAGAAAATCCCACTTAAATCTGAGAACATGCGTAAGCAAGGCAAGGATGTAAAGAGAGACCAAAAGCAGCAGAGTCTAGGGACTGCGGTGAGGAACAGTTTTGGGAAGTCCCTCCACATGCTCACGTGCGAAACAGACTCCAGGATGCTGTGCCCACTTTCGCTGGGCACACTGGTTCTCAGCGGAAGCCAGAGGCACCTGGGACAAGGAGCCTCACCTGGATCCCAGAGTCTTTCTCTCTCGTTCTTAAAGATCAGGATACAAAACCAATGAAACAGAAGAGACAACCCAGGAGCAAACCCAGGGAGCAGGTTGGCCAACTTACATTTGGCAAAGATACAAAAGCAATTCAATAGAGGAAGGAGTTTTTTTTTTCTTCTTCAGCAAATGGTGCTGAAGCAACTGGATATCCAGAAGCAAATAATAATCTCAATTAAATCTCATTTACAAAAAATGTACCACATAGCTAAATGTAGAACATGAAACTACAAAACTTTTAAAAGATAACATAGGAAGAAAACCATGAGGAGCTACTAGATCTTGGTAGCTTTTAGATGTGATACCAGAAGCACAATCCACAAAAGAAAAAAGTGATAAACGGCATCTCGTCAAAATTAATAAAAAGTTTGCTCTACAGAAGCCTCCGCTAAGAGGATGAAGAGACAAGCTGCATACTGGGAGAAAACATTTGCAATCCTTATATCCGCAAAAGACTCATCTCTAAGCTATATAAAGAACTCTCAAAACTCAAGAGTAAAATGATAATAGTAGTAGTAAAAGTAATATAATCAGTAAATAGAAAGGACATGGCAAGACATTTCACCAAAAACAATATATGGATGGCAAAGAAACATATGAAAAGATGTTCAACATTACTAGCTATGGAGGAGATTCCAATTAACACCACCATGGTACACCCCTCCATACCTACCAGAACTGTTTTGTTAGAACAGCTCAAATAAAGAACAATGACAACCATTCTGGTGAGGCTAAAAAGAAATCGAACCTCACATGCACTGCTGGTACAACTGTACCAGCACGACAGCCACTCCGCAAAACTGTGACAATTTTTTGAAAAAGCAAAGCATGCTTGCCCTATGACCCAACAGTAGCACTTCTGAAGATTCATCTTAGAGAAATAAAAACTTCTGCCCACGCAGAAACCTGTACACCACTGTTCACAGAAGCTTTGTTTGTAATTGCCGAGAGCTGGAAAGAAACTAAAATGCCCCACAGTGAGTGCATGGCTAAAGGATCTGTGGTACATCCATACCACAGGGCAATAGTCACCCATAACGGGCAAACTGGAAATATGGGCAACAAATTGAGTCATCATAAGAGCATTGTGCTGAATTTAAAAAGTCAGTGTTGAAGGTCACATACTGTATGATTCCATTTATAAACACTCGCAGACTGATAAAATCATAGTGAAAGGTGCAGATTAATAGTCACCAGGGACCAGGGATGGTGGGACAGGGAGCGGACAGGACAGTAAAGGGGCAGGTGAACGAGGCCTTTGTTCTGTCTCTTAGTTGAGGTGGTGGTTACAATTCTACAGGTGTGATGAAGTTCAGTGTGTGACACTGAACCAGCCACATGCATTGGAGCAACACCAATGCCCTGGTTTTGATATCAAACCCTGGTTCCATAAGATGCAAGCAATGAAGACACCAGATAAAGAATACACAGGACAGCTTTGCAACTTCCTGAAAATCTGTATTTTCAAATAAAATTTTAAAAGAAAATTAAAGAATGATAAAATCACACGCTATTTCCTGTTTATATTTTCTAACATCCTAGACCTCATCTATTTTGTAAGCTCTGGAGTCCACGGGTCCATATGACCATTCTCTTCTCTGCTTAGGGTGTCTCTCTGTCTCTCTCTGTCTCTGTCTCTCTCTGTCTCTCTCTCTCTCTCTGCTTATTTCTGAGCACTAGTTACCCTCTCGTAAACGTGAGAGTCTTCTCAGACTCCCTTCCACCAGCCCTAATATCTTATAATCACTAAGTGGTCTTATTGTTGGATTTTGGCTTCTAGTTGTGATACCAAATTAACAAAAGCCAATTAACATTGAAATAAATGAGGCAGATTAGTGAAGAGTACGCAGAATACCGAAATCTAAGGGATGAGTGGATATGACAATATGAAACAAAGAATTAAAAGCTTGCTTTTGCTTTGTTTTGGTTATTGTTGTTGGGTTTAATGGTTCTTTTTTTTTTCTTTTTTTTTTAATTTTTGCTTTGAGGTACTATAGATTTTTATGAAGTTGGAAGAAATAATACAGAGAAATCTTATATATTCTTCATATATTTTTTCCCAACAGAAAGTGCATAAGAATATACATAAGGGTACAATATCACAACCAGGAAATTAACATTGATACAACCCACCATCGAGGTTCAGGTTTTACCAGTCTTACGTGTGTGCGTGTGTGTGTGTGTGTGAGTGTGTAGTTAGCTCTTTGAAATTTTACCACATGTACTTTTGTTTGACAAACAGACAAGAGATGAGGCTATCTGGGGACTCTCCAAACCAGCAAGGATTCTTCTTTCCAGTGAAATTCTCCCACTTGAAATTCAAAGTGTGGATTTAGACACTGTGAACATCATGTGTTAATGAATTATGAGATTTAGGAGGCAAACTCTGGGACAGGGACAGTCCCTTCTTATCACTGGAGTCACAAACCACAGCTGTCAGCCAGGTCTCTGTTATCCACACCGCGCAGTAGGAGTTCTAACAAGTAACAAATGCTCAAGTTTTTAACCCTTTGGGCCTTGAGAGGTCAAAAGCCAACTGGGGTTTTGGGTTCCAGTAAGAAGCTGAAGTATGAGAAATGACCTTGCAGGAAGACTGAGCACCTAGATGGCCCAAGAGTCAGGGTGCCCTCAAAAAAAAATAGCCTTCAAGGGGCTGAGGATGTAGCTCAGTGGTAGAGCACTTGCCTAGCATGCATGGGGCCCTGAGCGCAGCCCCAGTACTGCAAAAAGAAAAGAAAAACAAAGGAAGACAAAAAGCCCTTGCATAGCAGAACAAGGCAGCACACATCTGCAAAAGGCTCCTCCTCACCCTGGGACCCCCTTCCACACTCTTCCTGAATGTGCTGCTCTGTGACACTTAGCAGATCTGCATCGAGCATCTATGTGAAAGGTGGATGGCAGAGAAAAATCTGAAGAAATCACCAAAAGTAAAAGTAAACCACAAACTTCCAGAGTTTCAAATGGATTCAGAAAATATGCCAAGTCGGACATTTTCCTTCAACTTATTTCCTAGACCCTAGGTTATGAGAACTCACAGAAATCTACCAGCTCAAACTCCCTTCGACAGGCCAAATTAAACTCTCTTCTAGGGCTGGTGAGATAGCTCAGCGGCATGAGCGCCTGCCTGGCAAGTGCAAGGTCCTAAGTTCGACTCCTGGTACCCACATAAAGGAAAAAAAGGGCTGGTGATATCTCTCAGCAGTACAAGCGCTTGCTGGTAAGCATGAGGTCCTGAGGTTGACTCTCCATACCCACATTAAAAAAAAAAAAAAAAAAAAAACAAAAAAACTCCCTTCTACTGGATAGGGAGGGCAGAATTTCCCTGTATACTTTTCCCTTAATAAAAGACTGGCCTCTTTTCTAACAGGTATGTTTTGTTTGGTAGGAAGTAGTTTTTATATCTGTCATAAAGTAGGCAGAGCAGAGAAGATTTTTAAGTACTGCAACCACTACCTATATAATACAATGATAGATATGTGGTACTACTGTATATTTTTGTCAAAACCCATAGACCGTATACCAGCACTAGGGAGGCTGAGGCAGGAGGATCGCCATGCATTCAAGGCCAGCATGGACTACACAGGAGTTCAAGACCCTCTCTCAAATAAAATAAATAAAAAAGCTGTATCAGTGTAGGCTTATCAGTTTTAGCATGTTGACCATATGTATATACCCAGGGTATATGGGACATCTCTGTACTTCCTACTTTGTTCTCCTGTGCAGCTAAAATTGCTCCTAAAAGCAACTTTATTTATTTTAAAAAATCAGAATGAAAAAGTGTAAGGGACCTACTTCTCATAAGTTTTACTTTCCGAACAAATTTTAACTTGCTTTAAAATAATAATAAAAAAAAGTCTTTACTAAAGCAAAATGATGGAGAGAGGCATCCCTTTTACTGCCCAGGAAGCAGCAAGATGCAGAGATGCAGGACCATAAAGGCAGAAGTAATACTTGCTGTCAAAAAAGAACACGGTGCTAAAACCCGATCACCAATATCCTTTAGGAGAAACGTCTGAATTCTCCCCAGCAAAGCTTTTCCGACGGTCTGCTTGGGCAGAGCGGGAGTGACCCCAGCCATCTCCTCTTGGGATGAACCATCTCCACACGTCACTGTGATATACCCAAAGTCACACTACATCCTCCAGCTGGGCTGGATTTTAACATTTACCCCAACTCACTGACCCAAACCAAATGCACATCATGAGGATTTTACAGAAGACTCTGCAAGCTGAAAGAAAAACAAATCACCACTTCTATATTTTAGTTACTTCTTACTCCCTTTATGGTATGTGTTTGTTTCTTAGAATATCTGATGGTAGACTCAAAAAGCAAACAGGTCCTATGTTTGCTCCTTTTTTTATCATTTTATTAATACTGCATTATAGATTACATGCAAATTGCCAATGACTAAGTTTCACTTAAGATGGTTTGTCCCTTCCACACACAACAAAAACCCTAGGACTAGAAACCCATTTGGTACAATGACATGAAGGACACCTGAGTTAGCGCAAATAATAATGGCACTGTTGGCCAACATCACACCAGGCCTTAAGCCCTGCACAAGAGCTGACCTTATTTCCAGGAATGACAGAGCTCTGAGGGGTTGAGCCAAGATGGAACCAGATGCATGAGACTCCAAACCCAGAGCTCGCTCCAAGTGCACACAGCAAGTCCGATTCATCAGTGGTGATTTTCTCTTGGGAAGATGAGGCTAATCTGAGAGCAGAGAAGCAACTTTCCACGTGTAATTTCCAGACTGTACTATTTCCAGGCAGAGCAAATAGTTGCCAACAGATACGGAAGAAGGAGGTATCACTGGTCTTTCTCTTGGTGGGAAAGGTGTGGTAGAGGCATGGGGCAGGGGCACTGAAGAAGCAACTCCCTCTGGTGCAGTGGAGCAGACATAAAAGGTACACCTGGCCCAGTCACCCACCTGGGTGTGTGTGTGTGTGTGTGTGTGTGTGTGTGTGTGTATGTTGGTAGGTAGCAGGGTGGCAGAGAAACAGAGGTGAAGAGAGGGTTGTTTAAGGAAATGAGCATTTGCAAATGCAAATCTAGTAATTACATACCCTCACATACACCTATCATAGTTAGACACCTAACTACCCATTCGCACACACAATTACCCAATTTGCACAGGTTTGTAATAGATAAGTAGGCAATAGGTGGGCACAACTGTTAGACTTGTTTTGGAAAATATAAATAATTCTCTAACATAAAAGGGAAGAAGTTATTTTAAGGAAAGGTCTTGGGCCACCAATAAGGGCGATTGCCAAGGTGCCCTATGTGTTAACGCCTTGGGGGTGAGCTTTGTCCTCTCCTGCATTGACCTCCAGCAGGAGTCAGCTGACTGGCTGATCTGACAGAGCAGGTGCATATTTTCCCACCCTCCCCAGCCCCTTAGCCCTCACTCTCTTGGCAGATGCCCACCCAATCTCCAGCTCTGAGCCAAAGCCACTCTCCTGCCTCATGGTTTGCATCTGCCTTCTCTCCATCTCCTCTACCACTGCCCTGGCCAGGCTTCCACTCTGCCCATATGACCCTTAAACACTCTCCCTAAGGCAATCACCAGCCTTTGCATTTGTTCATGTGATTTTTCTGATGAAGTCTGTCCTATGACTCTAAGTTCCATGAAGATGGGAATCAGATCTATTTTTGCCCATTACCATTGTCCCAGTAAAGTCTTTGGAAAGAATGAGTTAGTGAGTGAACGTATGAATGAGTGAATGAATTGGCCCCTCAGTCTCAATGCCTTGGCTTGTGCTTCCCTCGTGCCCCTTCTACATTTATCCTGGTAACTGTCCTCCTCCATAACAAGCAAGACGTGAACAGGAACCTTGATGCAAAAATGAAGTTCTAGAGCACACAGTCAGTGGATGAATGAATGACAGGTGAACCCTTGGGATGGCAGGGTTCACTTCTGAATTGTTCTCATTACTCAAACCTGAGACCGCTATGACTCCCTTGTGTAAATTACTGATCCCAGACACCTTCACATAGTAGGCGTCACATACATTTGCCAATCAGATAAATGAATTAAAGCTCTCATAGACATACACTGTAAATAGATAATACAAAAGTCGTTTCCAAAGTGCCAGTGAGTATTTAGCAGACACACAATCTTACACAGCCACTGCAGTGGTTTTATTTGAAGTTACTAAGCAATTTAAAAATTAAATGAGCATGCACCCTGTCATATTTTGATCTAACTATGCACTAATTTTCAGGACAGAGAAAAAACAGTTAATTACTATTTTGTACCACAGTCCTCTCCTTCCTTCCTTCTACTATAATGTAATGTAGTCAAATAAAGAAGTTACTTTAGTGCAATTTTCATCTCTAGAAATAAAACAGCCTTTACAACTCTTTGTTTGGGACTTTAATTTTAGCCCACTTAAGAGTAGTTATCTGATGTCCTTGTATGAACGGAGATGTTTTAGAGAAATCGGAAATCACACAGAAGGCCAGAGGGTTGGTTAGGAAAAGACCATGTCCTGGGTTCCCTGAGGAAGCAGTGGCATTCAGGAACTGGCAGCACCAAGTGACCAGACAACCACAGCCGGTCATGACTGCTGAGCTGAGGCTCAGAGCATGAATTTTGCATCTTGGGCTTCCCCACCCTTCTCTGCTACCCTCAAGATGCTGTCTTCCATTGTCAGAACATAAGCATGGACTTCTTAAGGCCAAATCCTGTGGTCTCCTTAATGAAATCCCTGTGGCGGTCGCTCCTACCCTTCCTTTGTATTTTAGATTCAACCACAAAATCTTTCTGTTCCCACCTCCCCACCCCAGTGGATTTGTGGTTTCCTTCTGCTTTCCCTGCAATTTCTTGATGACACCCATTGGAGCCCAGAGCTCCTCCAGGGAACACTGGAATTTCCAGCATGGACATGGCCGAAGCCCACCAGGACTGTGGAAATGGAGACAGTGCCCTCCTCCCTGCAAAGTCAGGGAGGCCAAGCGCCTCTCACTGCCTCGCCAGCCTCCTCCAACAGCTGGGGACCATGGTCTAGAATCCACACACACTTGCTCCCTCTCTCCCAGTGTACACCTTTTTGGTAAATCCTTAACCAAAGTAGAGGTTAACAGGAGAACATAGGATGTATAAGATATGCCACATCTGCTAAATTAATACTGATTTGTCCCAGGGCGCAATTGCAGGGTTTAAGGTTACAGTGCCGGCAATTGGAAAGACTGTTATATTCTAAGACAACCAGCTAAGGGCTGACAGGGAGCTGCAATCAGAGCAAAGGAAAGTTCGGTGGAAGATTCTAAGTGACTTTGGGTTTCTTTTCTCTTTCTCCACCTGTCTCAGATCACCCCTAGTCTGCCCTGGGCTTTGCCATGCTTTACAGTTGAGCTCTGAGCACAAGGTGCACCATGAACAGAAGTGGTTGCAAGGGGAGCCTTGGGGAACAGATGAAGGGTGTCAAGGAGCTGTCCTTTGGGCTTAGGATCAGAGGTGAGGGAGAAATCCCAAGCCCCATGTTTTGGAATTCCTCAGCAGAGTAACAGCAGTGAAGAGGCTGCTGGGGTTGGGATTCAGCACCCACCTGCCCAGCTCCCTGCAGCAGGAATGGCTGTGGATGCTGCTTCTGGCTGTGGCCAAGGGAGGATTCCCAGCCCCCAGCTCGAGCCTTCTGCAGGAAAAACTTGGTCCCTAGTGAATACACATCAACCCACCAGTGCTCAAGGGCATGCAGCACCTGGCGTTTATAAAGTGCTCTGTTGAGAAGACTCATAAAGCTCACAAGTGGGGATTTCTGTTTATTCTGACATCGGGATGGATGCTCCCAGGGATCCCGGCTGGGCTCCAGCAGCCCACATTGGTGCTAGGGGTGGGCTAAGGATAAGCCTGGGGGGTCAGGGCAGAGAGCTATGGTTCCCCTGTACTTTGATTGGGATCCTTCAGAAAGCACACAAACCTGCCTGCCTCCTGACCTGCCCATGGGGACTTCTGGCTTTGCATGCAGTCTTTCTAAGAGCTGCAAGTCCCTATAGGTTTGGGGAAAGCCCCCTCTGGCCTCAGGAAGGCTGGATTTCCAGCTCCATCGCAGGATGTGGGGTTCCTGGTCAATGGGCCTGGCTGGTGAGGTGGCTGAAGCCACCGGGAAGCAGGGCAGACTGGGTCCTGACCTCAGCCCCTGGAGACTGTCCTTCGGAGAGTTAAACTTCAGTGTTCTACTTTCTCACACTGAAAAGTCCTACACAGCTACCAGCCACCCCTGACCCCAAGAGGGTCTCATTTCAAGCTCAGCGCCCCCTCTGACTCAGGCCTCCTTTCTTCTCATCCAGCCCTTTTTCAGCTTGAGAGCTTATTAAAAGGGAAAGCAGTCCCTCACATTTTTGGGTCATAACTTCCAGCTTATGCTAAGAACAACTGAAGTAAAGAACAAAGTAAAGTAAAAAGCGAATTAGTGGGGCCGGTGAGATGGCTCAGTGGCGTAAGCGCCTGCCCGGCAAGCGCGAGGGCCCGAGTTTGACTCCCGGAACCCACATACGAAAAAGGGGCCGGTGATATCGCTCAGCGGCACAGGCGCCTGCTGGCGCGTGAGGTCCTGAGGTCAACCCCCTGGTACCCCCCAAAAAATAAAATAAAAATTAAAATAAAATAAAAATAAAAAAGCGAATTAGTGGGATTCTCTCCTCTTTCTGCTCAACACAGCCTCAGACCCGCTCAGCTCAGCCGTAGGCAGCAGTTTGCTGGAGCAGTGCTTGGCAAGTGGCCACTTCCCCCCAGTGTGGCAGGTGTCTGTGGAGGGTCCCTCCTTGAGCATCTCTGCAGTCCTGAGCTGGATGTCTGGGGAGGCATCTCAGGAGAAGAGGCAGTATCCACAGAGGAGCTGAAATCCCAGCAGCTGATAGGGAAATCTTAGGAAAAACCTAGCTGAGCCACACGCCAAGGGGAGATCTGGCCAGCTTTCTTGCCTCTCTAATTCTGCTGGAAACTTGCTTTTTGAGAGAACTTTACAGCTCAACTTGGAAAATGTCACAATGACACACTCAGCTGCCAGGTGGTCCTGGAAGATGGAAAGCCAGGGGAGCCCACAGCAACTACCTGCCACCTGCCTGTGCCAACAGGAGCCCAGTGGGCAGGACAGAAATGAGAGGCGGTGGGGAGAGAACCCACTGAGATTCAGGAGCTCAGGGAACCATGGCTTGTTCACTCAAGGGACATTTACTGAGCTGACACCTTCAAAGGTTCCAGTCTTATGCTTGGCTTAGCCCTGTCTGGAACTTTGCCACTGATGAGGAAGACAGAGTGGTCTGTGATGAGTGTCACCATAACACAGTTCCTGGGAGTAAATCATGGCTCACTTATACTAGATAGGTAAGAGACTTCTGAGCTGAGGAGTATGAACAAGATTTTTAAAATTTATTTTAAAAATTAAAATAAAATCAAGGGGGGGAACCATGCATCTTGGGCAAGAAGAGATTTTCTTTATAAGGACTCTGTACCCAGAGTAGAAGAGAGGCAAGGTGCCCACCCATGGTTGCTAAATCCAGCAGGGACCCTGAGATCAACCCCAAGGAAATTTTCCCCAAACGTTCCACCCCCAGGAGTATCCCAACCACAAGGGGACCTTCCAAAAACTTCCTTTAAGAAGAGCTGCACAAACTAGCCCTTTGCCTGGAAACTGTAATGTCTGGTCTGTGGAACAGGTACAGTGTGGGAGTCCTCATGCGGTGTGGCCCCATGCCCAGCACTGACCCACAGGAGCCTTATAGTGTAGGATTCTTGACTCTTGGTGGGGGCAGCCTGGCACATCCAGAGAGGTAGGGTGTAGGAATTCCTCCTTCCCCAAGGGCTCCAAGCCCTGAGACCTGCTGAAGGAGCCACATCTGCTTGGAAGGGGAGACTCCCAGAGCGCATACTCCCAGCATTCCAAGGAGCTCACCCTGCTTAGACGTCTACTCACCAGCTACCTGAATGAGGTTGAGAAGGGCCCAGGACAAGATGCTAAGCCTGGGATACAAGTGAAATTCATAAATAAATCTCTGTCTTCCCACTGGCTACTATGATTAACCAGTGGAAAGAAGCTTGCCACTCCACCTGAAGCACAGACTTATATTTCTAAAGAAGTGGTCTCTGATCACACCCCTCAGCTCCCCCAACACCCCCACCATGAAAGTCAAGATCCACTGCATTGGATTGCCCTAGAACAGTGATGGTAAACTTTTTAGAGCTTTCAATGACAACAAACAGCCGGCTGCGGCATGCATACCATAGGTTCGCCACTACTGCCCTAGAAGGTTCCTCAAGATGCTGAAGCTGAAGCAGCTGACCAGGCATAGGAGGGAGGAGGTGATCCTAGAGAAGCCTGCAGGGGTCAAGGACTGTGTCCTATCCTCACAGAGGTCCACAAGAGACAGGTGGAGGATGTATACCATGGTACAGAAACCTCACCTTCGAGTGGCCACATGGGCTTGAGCAGTAAGCATTCCAGGCATGGCCATGTGGCCAGATGACCTGGACACCCCTAGCAAGCATCCCAGCAGGTACCCCAAGGACTCCTGTGTGACCTGCTGAGCATTCATAGTTGGAGAAAAATCTAACATGATCTAGGACCTTTCCCCACCCAAGTGCTGGTAAGGAAACCCATGCCTAGACTCTCCCAGGTCCCTGGAGTATGTGTATGTGAGAGAGGCTGGGGGCCCTGTTGGCGCCTTTCTCTTGACTTAGGTTGAACAAGAGAAGCCATCACTGGCTTTAGTTCAGTTCCCCAGAAAATCCTACAGACACTTCCCTGTTCTCCCTCCTCCGCTCTGGAGTCTGACAGCACCCACTCTGGGCCAAGTCAGTAGCTCTTTCAGGTCTCAGAATCTGTAAGTGACAAGGGCTGGAATGGGCCAAGGAAGAGGACCCCTAAGAGGCTCAGCCTACAGACCTCTCCACCCCACCTGGCCCCTCCAGGACCAGATGAGAAGGACCAGGTCTGCAGAAGCTCCCCCACCCCTGAGTTGCCAAGCCCTTCTCCAGCTGGGGTCGCAAGGCCTCTGCCCCAATGCCCGGGGTGGCTGGATGAGTAGCATCCATGATGTGTGTGCGGTGAAGAGGGCGGTGCCCCCTGGGGACAGACCACACATCCCAGCAGCCATTAGTGTCGGCAGCTTCTTTTCGAACAGGGATTAAGCAACAGAGCAACAAATGCCCCTTTCTGTTGAGTGTTTGACCTTATCTCGAGTGTGTCATCAGCTTCGAGAGTCATGGCTTATGTCAGTGTGGGTGAAAAACGGCCTCCACGGCTTCCAAATTGGGATTGCTCTGCTCTCAGCAGCAGATGTAACCCAAGCCCGTGGTAAGTGGCAATAAATGGTTTGGAAAAAGGCGGTGGGTCCCTCACGGCTGCCAACCATGGGAGGGCAGTTCCGGCATCTCTCAAGCATTGCCCCACACCAGCCTCGCTGAACAGAGTCTTCTGGGCCAAGCCTGCTGCCATCAGGGCAGCAGGAGTCACAGACCTTGACTGTCCTGGCCAGGGAAGGATGCACAGTCAGGCAGCCATTTGCAACGGCCGCACGCCAGGCTCCATGACAGGCCCTGCTTCCCCCAAACCCAAATGAGCTGCTTCCTGCAGGCCTGCAGCTCAGCACAACCTCTGCCCCACATTCAGCCCTCCCTCCGTACCACTGGGAGGCTCCTGCGGGTCCTGACCGCAGCGCACTGGGGCCTCGGAGTGGGGACCAAGGTTCCAACCCAGACACAGTGCTCCCCTCCAACCAATGCTCCCCTCCCTGCCTCCACAGATGCCTCAACCCCATGCGGGACAGACTGATGCTGGCTTCTACGCTGCTTCCTCTGTCCGAATCCTAAACACACAGGTGTCAACATGTTAGCTTTAACACTGTGATGGGCTGTGATTGCAGATAAACTCTCAGGAGCGGTTCCCCGCCACACACACCATGGGCCTGCAGACAGGCTCTGTCACTGGCTCTACTACGATAGAAGTGTTCTGTGAGACTCAGGAGGAACTGCCAAGCTTCTTCCACCAAAAACCAGAATATGAGAGCCAAAGTAAATACCTAATCCCTGTCGTCCTATCTGTGTCCCAGGCATTGCTCCAAGGCCTGCAGATTTTAATGTTGGCAAACAGTGATGAGGACCTACTAGGTGTCATAAGGGCAGGCAGGCACTTAAACAGAAAGATGATAGCACGGTCAGAGCATCACAGATAGCGGAGATATAAAAGTAGTGAGGCACTTTTTCATCTGGGTAGTGAAGGATGAATAGGAGTTCTCTGGGGTGGGGTAGAGTAGTGAGAAGAAGTAGCTTGTTTTCTAAGAGAAAGAAATAGCATGTGAAAAAGCTAGGACAATTCAAGGGCCATGTGTACCTGTAACTTGGGATGGTGGACGACTTAAAAATGCAGCAACATAGAGGAGAGAGAGGGCTGGGGGAGGGGAGAATGTCCCATGAGATGAAGCTGGGAAGGCAGAACGGCCCAGGAAGCAGGAGGCCTCAGATGCAATGGCAGCTGGTAAGAGAATGTTCTGAGCCACCTTGTTTCTTTTCCTTTAAATCCAGGTCTAAATAAGAAATGGGACCGGGGACAATTCTAAGGTCTCCAACAACAATTTTGCAGTTCCGGGGCCTGGGGCTTGCTGTTCCTTTGGACACCTCCACTGGGGCTCTGCTAGGCTCACAGTGCTCTGTAAGGCCCACAGCTCCACCCAGCTGGGGACACAAGCAACAACACTAAAGGGATCTCAGAGTGGTGCCCACGCTGGGTTCCAAAGACAGAGAAGGTTCACAATGCAGAAGGAATTTCATCCGGGCCTGAACGCTTGAGTCTGGAAAGCTAGACAGAAGCAGGTAGAGTAACACTGGCAGGAAGAACAACATAAGCCAGGGCATAGAGGTGGACATGTGTGCTCTGCTCATAGCAGGGAGAGGGCAGCTGGTCATGCAGGGGTCTGTAAGGAGCTTAAGGAAGCAGAGAGGGCCTTGAATGCCAAGTCCAGTCATTAGAACTTGATCTTGGGGTTATTAGGAACCACATTAGGAATCTGCAAACAGCTGGTGATAGAGATGGGAAAAAGCAGTGATGACAACACCAGCACAGAAAGCCAAGGACGATAAGAGAAGGAACCCAGCACTGGAACCAGTTAACAGCTGAGCTGCCCAGCAAAGCAGAAAACACCCACAAAAGCACCCAACAGGATCCCATAGCTTCCCTGGAATCCTACTGACTCCCAGGGCAGCGATCCCAGGCAGGTGTCCCCAGCCTCTTTGGTTACCACAACCCACTCTGACGCCTGCCCCCAGCTCACTGTCCCCCTCAATCTCTGGGCCATCTCCACTCAGACTCCCGCCCTCTCTTCCCTCCTCATGTCCCTTGCACCCCCTCCCCTTCCAGGGCTGGTCCTGCTCCCTACAAGGCCCTTTCTCTCTCTCCTCCTCCTCCAGCTGGGAGCCCACCTTGTCTGAGTACCACTTCCATGTCCCACTGCAAGGCTGTGTCCTCTCCTAAACCTCCAAGCACTAGACGGAGGTAACCTTCGGCCTTCCCATTCCACAGAGCTTTCTCCATCTCTGCAAATCTCAGCTTCCTGAGCCTGAAGGTCCCACAGCACCAAGACCAGGCCTGGCTTGGGACATTGCTTCATAGGAAAAGTGTGGGGGATCCACCTCCTGATGGTCCGCTAGGGAGGCATGTCTGGGAGAGGCCTGGGCCTTGTCCTCCTGGTCACCACTACACATCAACACAGCATGCGGGCTACTCTGGGCCCTCAATTGATATCCTGTGAATGAAAGAAGGGAGGGAGGCAGGGAGGGCGTGGCAGGAGCCCACGTGACCCAGGCTTGGTTGCAGCTACCTTTCTCAGTACTTCTCCCTGCCTAGACTGGGGAGAGCGCTGCTTAAGCTCCGTATAGATCCCCTGGCTTGGGGTAGTAGGAACAGACCTGCAAACCTCACTGTTTTTAGCGGGGAGAGCTGCGTTTTATTTCAGAAGCACAGAATAAGCTGGCTAATTTTAAGGGTATTGTGGGGTATTCTGTGTAGCAAAGAGTGGCTCCTGACTGATGTCTGGTAAATGACAATTTCCTATAGCAAATTCCCTCCATGTGGTGAACACTCATATGCTCCTGAAGCCAGCGCCACCTATCACAGGGACACATGCCTGTCCTTACCTCCGCCCTCGGCCCGCATGGATGGCCGGGGAGCCAGAGCTTTCCACCAACGATGCCACTCCTGTCCAGTGTGGCCACACTTCCTTCCCTTGTTATTGCTCCTCTTTCTGGGTGTCATATGAGTGACTCACAGATAAAAGCAGAAATACACTTATCCTCCTAACTCTCCCACAAACTGCCTTCTTAACGAATTAAAAAAAAAAAAAATTCCCTGCCCACATCCCATCCACCCAAAGAATGCTTAATCAATGAAAAAATTAACTATATCCCTAAATAAAGAAGTGCAGATGTTTTCTTTACAGTGCTTTATTAATTTGTAAATACCATTATTGAATTTTTGAAAGTTCTAATTTAAATGTATTGATCTATTATTGTTTTGTGGATTTTCTACCCAAATGTCTTGGAGGAAAAGGCTGGCGAACACTAGTCAGGGCCGCTGCAGCGACTCAGCCAGCTTTGCAGGAAGGAGGTGCGAGGAGTACCACGGTGTCCAGTGTGCTGACATGTTTATGCTTCGTTCAGATAGGACAACTTGCTTTTCATAGCTGTGTCGGCTGGTAGCCATAACAGGAAGTGGGACGTGAACTTAGACCAGTTGTCTCTTCAGAGGTGGAGATGGGAGGTAGCAACCAGCAGAAAACAAGTAAACATATCAGCCAAAAAGCAAACAAGAGAAGGTCCGTTTGACTCCAACTGCCTCCCATGGCCACTTTAATGAGATTTAAGCCAAGGCAGGGAAAGCCTGCTCCTCTCCCTGATTGCTCTCTTCTAACAAAATAAATTAAATGAAGAAATATTTGCTGGCTTCCTCTGTAGTAAACCTGTAGTAAACTTCATGGGAATTTACTTAGCAATACTTGGATACACAAAAGTTATTTGGATGGAGGCAGAGGGGCCCGGAGATGAAATAAGAGGAACTGTCTATATGGGTCAGGCCAGCACTACCTCCCCCCAGAGCCCAGCTTTTTCCGCCCCTTGCCCTGTCTTCTACCATCCACAGGAAGACCGTTAATGATGCGAGGTCGCAGCATGACTCTCCTTCCTGTGCCCTTCAGGTTTCTAGTGTCCCTAGAATCAGCCCTTTGCCCCAGCTCTGAAGCCCCTCAACTGCTCTCTTCCCTGGTGCCCAGCGCTCTGGCCCCAGCTGGTCCAGCATGCTGGTCCTGTCCCCATCTGGTACCCATTCCTCTGCAGAGCACCCTCTGGTTGCAAGTTTGGCTGCATCTTACCATGTGAGTCTCAGTTCCAACGTTACTTCCCCGGGGAGGTCTCCCAAAGCCATCCCTTCTGAATTAGGCACCCTATTCCTATGAGCTCACACTTCCCAGTGAGAATTCTCCTGCTTGCATATTTGTTGACTCTGTATCCTCTGTCCCCACGTACCCCTCCCTGCCCAGAATTTAAACAAGAACCTTGCCTGTCACCCAGTCCCCAGCACAGTGCCTGGCACGCAGGACATGTGAAGAAGCAATGACCTAATAGAGACACGTGTGCTCACTTTGGGGACATGATTTGAGCTGAATATTAGGAACACGGATGGGGCACCTAAGTAGACACAGGGCTGGTCCCTGAAGAGAAGCCGCCAGATGTGAGCCTTCTGCCCCATGCCTCACAGTGTCCTCAAGGAGCCTCACAGTGAAAGCAATCAGAACACCGGGGTCCCCCTTCCAGTGCCTTGAGGCTAAACATTTGAAGGCAGGGATCCCTTCAGTGTGAGAGCGCTCACATCTGAGGCCATAGCTGAGTTTCTCTGCAGTTTGAAACAAACGAGTTGAGTCACTTTTGAATTATAGAGCACTAAAAAATTAATATTTATGACTCTTCAACATCTCACCTCTTTTTGGCCAGTCATAACTCAGGCTCATCTGGCTTTGTGGCATTCCAGGGCCGAGCTGCCACATTCTTTAGGAGTGGATGGGCCTGCCTGGAGTGTCCACACTGCCAGGCCAAACTTCACAGTGTGGCCCACCTCCAGCCCTGACACCACAGCTCCCATGTTTGCAGCCCGAGTTTCCTGCCAACGTTTAACCCTATGTGCAAATTTCTATGCAGGCAACAAGTACTGCCTGAGGCTCGCTAATTAGGGGTCCAGTCACCTAATTGGGCCACATACACATGGACATAAGGCTGACTTCTGGCAAAAACAAATTCTGTTTCCAAAAAAGAGCCTCCCTGAAGAATGTCCTTGTACCTGAGGCTGCATTTTGTATTTATTTCTTCTTCTAGGGTCTTTAGTACAGCAGCCTGCTACAGCAACTCTGTGCAGAGGACACAAGGAGTGACCGTGTCCTTGGTGGTAGTGGCCCATGCTCCTAAGACCCCATGTGACACTGATCGGCTCTGTGACATTACTCAGCTACCTTTCCTCTCTGGGCCTGAGCTTGCTCAGCCACAGGGCAACATCCTTAATTCCTTCCTTGGAAAAGATGCAGGAAAAGATGGAATCAGACCAGGCCAGCACAGCGCTAAGCATGGTGCCCAGCACAGTGAAAACTCCTCAGTTACCAACTGTAGCTGTGCATCACAGACAGGGCTCGATAGCGGCATGAGGTCGAATTCCATTTCACTTTACCACCCTCACCCTTTGCAGTATATGCTGCAGCCGTCAGAATGAGTGCTCCTATCCAAAGCATCTCTTTCCGCCACTCACCCTACTCAGCCCTTGGGCAGCCTGTCCCAGTGCCCCCCACCTGCTCTGCTCACCCCTATTGCTTCCCCTCACTTGTCTCCAATCCCATTCCTCCCTTTCTGGTCCTCAACCATAAGCCCCTCATCTTTCACCCTTCCCAGCTCTCAGACTTCCTGACAAGGACTAGTTAATGCCCCAGCTCCCTTCCTCATCATCCCAAGAGGAATCGGCTCAATCGATGTTGTTTAACATGTCCCCATGGGTTGCTCATGTCACACAGGGCTCTGTGGCAAAGACACAAGCCAGGAATACCTTATGCCAGACTTGGGGGCCGTGGCTGGCTGATTGGCAGAGAATCAAGACCCACAGAGTGGGTGACACAGGGTGAAGCTAACCTCCCCTTCTAGTCCCCACCTGGGCTCGCAATGCAGGGATGGTTAATAAGTATCCATGAGCAGCTAGACCCTATATACAAAGGAGGAAGAGGGACGTCATACACACACCTTTCTGCCATATTGTCATTATTATGGCTTGTGTCTAGATGCCCCTACCCAAAGCCTCATGCAGTTATAGGGGTCATAGGTGGGGCTTTTTCAGAGGTGGCTGGATCTAGAGTGTGTGACACTGGGGTTGATTCATGGTGCAATGGTAGGATCAAAACATTAGGATTAAGGATGTGAGTGCTACTAAGTAGTATGGATAAGATATAAGGGATAGAAAGAGTGGTGGTCAGCCCTTGTTGCTGTGCTACCTTCTGCCTACCATGAACTGCTTCTCTGTGATGCCCCTCTGCCAACCCACCCTGCCTTGGAGCCAGCTGATTATGGACTGAAACCTCTACAAACTGAGTTAAATAAACCTTTCCTCCCTTCACTTGTGGATGTTGAGTTTGTGTCTCAGCAACAAGAAAAGTAACTAAGACAGTCACGTAAGCTCCAGTCGGGAGAATATGTAACATTCAAAAAAGCTTATATTCAGGAAATAAAAATAAAAGCACTAGTTTTCATTTATCAAACCATATTTATAGGAGGTTTCAAAAGTAACTGCACATGCCTTATTCCCAACTGGCCTTCCTTACGGCCCAGGCACTGGATAGGGCTGGGTCATGACTCTCCCAACACTCCTCACCCCCAAGATTCTGAGAAATTCAGAAACCTGCTAAGGTCACTTGGGAAAGAACAGACACAAACTCCACCCTACGCCTCTGGCACCAGCACGCCATCCTGCACAAGTCACTCCAGGGAGGTCAGAGGACGTGAAGGGCACAACTTCACAACGGGAGCCAGAATGGAGACGAGCTGTCCCTGACTCTTCCAACAGGCACCAGAGATTTCATTCCTGTCTTCCTCATAAGAGAGTTTGTCAGGTTCCTCTCAGCTTCCCACTCCTCCACAGCAATGCTGGAGAGGGAGAGAGGCAGGAATAGGGCAAAGACCTCAGTGAGAAGGAGCTGGATCCAAAGTGGAACTTCAAAGAGCTGCCAGGACTTCCCACCACCTGGGACAGAGCCACGCCACCTGATTTGGGTCCACAAATGTGTGTCAGGAGACACAGAACGTGGGACGGGGATGTGTTCCCGGGTGCTGCAAGAACTACTCTGTCTCTTCTAAGAAGCCTCCACCAACTTCCAATTCCACACCAGTATGAGGGTGACACACGGGGACTCTTAGACCATCTCACAGACAGAAAATCGGGTCTCAGCAAGGTCAAGTGACTCATTCAAAGGCACATCAGGGTTGGAGACGGATGAAGTTACACTGCCGGGCCTCTGAGGATGCAGTGAGAGAAGGTTATCCCAGGGGAGCCTGTCAGGCTCCAAAAACTCAAACCTTAGGTCAGTTAGTGGGGCCCCAACAGGAAACAGCCAGGACTTCTGCCATGTCCTGACACAGAACACAGAGGCCACCTGCTGTCCCCACTCTCAAGCAGACTGCAGCCTGGTGGGAAAGTCTGAGGCCACTTCTCCTCCCAGCCTGGGCTCCCACTGCTCCATCTCCTGTGAGTCCTCTCTTCTGCAAATCTCTGTTCCCACAGTAGGTCACAACAGGTCTCTCGTTAACAGTGTATCCAACAATCTCCAGCCCCTTCCTGGGTGCCCATCTCAAGTATGGCTATGGCATGAGTACTGGCCTTCCCATTGGGCTGTGAGCACTCAAGGCAGCCAGGTACTAGGTGCCACAAACATAGGCTGGCCCTTCACCTGCCTGTGTGCAATGCTATGCCAGATTTGGGTACCTCAGTGACAAGGACAGCAAGGTCCTGGCCTCATGGACCCTGTGCTTTCACAGTCAGGCAGGCAACAGTCAGGGAACAGGGAGAAATGGCAACGTCCCCAGTAAGTGCCATGAGTACATAAAACTGGGAAGGCATAAGAGTGACTGAAAAAGACACTGGACAGGTCAGTGGTCAGGTAGGGTGATCAAAGGATGGGCACTCCAGGCAGGAAAAGTAACACATACAAAGGCCTTGAATTTGCTGCTACGGTGGTGTCCTTTATGGAAAGTTTTGCTTTCCACAGCTTCAGTTATCCATGGTCAAATGTGGTCTGAAAATAGTAACTGGAAAACTCCATAAATAAACAATTTATAAGTTTTAAATTGTCATCCCAAGTAACATTATAAAATCTCCACCATCCCACTCTGTCCCACCAGGGACATGAACCAGCTCTTCATCCAGCGTATCCACATTGTATATGCTACCTGCCTCACTCAGTCACTCAGTAGCCATCTCGGTCATCAGACTGTCACAGTATCCCAGTGCTTATGTTCAAGTGACCTTTATTTTACTGAATAACAGCCTCAAACCACAGGAGTCGTGATGCTGGCAATTCAGATATGCCAAAGAGAAGAGCTTCCTTGAAGTTCAAAGGTGAAAGTACAGTTATTTTGAGAGAGATTATATTCACATATCTTTTATTAGAAAATATTGTTATAATTGTTCTATTAGGTATTGCTGTTCATTTCTTACTGTGCCTAATTTGTAAACTAAACATCCTAGGTTTGTAGATACAGAAAAAACCATAGTATCTATGAGTGAGGACTATCCACAGTTCCAGATATCCACCAGGGGTCTGTGAACATATCTCCCATGGATGACAGGGACTGTTGTAGTAGTTCTGTCTTTTGGACCTCACCCATTCTGTTTTCTAAAGTATTTTGCCCTGCCCAACCCCCTTTGAGAACTAAAAGCAATTGAATGCCCCGCTCTGAACATCTAGTAGATGCTCAATAATATCCGCTAGATTGAGGTAGGGCTGTGCTGCCTGGTGTCTGTCCTCAGCTCATCATCTAACACAGTAATTGGGGAGGAGGCACAAAGGTCCTCAACCAAAGACCCCCATTGCCTCTGAAGCCAGGCCGTTCCAAGGTGGTGAAATGGGCAGTGACCACAAAGACTAATCCACAGGGCCCAGGACACAAGGACAGAGATCAGGAGGTCAAGAGCCACCATCATCACCAGTTAGGTGCAGACAGTAGGGGTGGGCCATGGAGACATGGTGCCTGGTACTTTTCTCAGAAACAACTGGCCTACAAAGAAAGCTGGGCACCCAGGGAGGACTGCAGAGAGGTGTTATGACACCTAGCCTGCTTGCATAGGGACACTTGCACATGCTTGGGCTCAGGTACACACACCCACACGCACTCACCCTTAACACACTCACCACCACACAGACACAGTACAGTGTCTACCGGAACAAACCTCATATGCTGCCTACCCTCAAATGCGCACACACACACATGCATGCACGTTTGTGCACATAGTCACACTCATTTGCACATATTCCCACACACTCACACACAGGTGCTTAAGCACATACTTGGTCAGCCATGTGCAGATAACACCCACAGACAGGCATTACAATTCAGATTCCTACCAGCACTCAAATATAGACACACATACACATATGAGCACATACATGTGGTCACAGGTTTACATGCACACCTACATGTCCACAAACACCCGCACATCCAACCCCACTGCACTCTTGTGCCTACAAGCACGTTCCACTCACACCCGCACGCCCATGCTTGCACACCAAGATCATTCGTGCCCCTCACACGCACATTCACACACGCACACACGCTTCGCCCTGGGCCGCCACAAGCTGCGCATTATAAGGGGTGAACCTCCCCGCAGAGGTGCAAGGAGAGCAAGGGCACCCGCCATGTGGGAGCGTGGGAGTGGGGTGCTGGCTGCCGCGGTCTCGCCCGGGCCTGTGATGCGCGCGGGGTGCCGCTGCGGGCGCGCAGGTAGCAGGGAGCCCCCGCGCACCCAGCCCGCCGGTGATTACTATGCGCCGGCAGCTGTCTCCGGCGCGGTGACGGCGCCTCTAATTGATCTCATTATCTCCCCCTCCGTAAGGTGAAGTGCGGCCGCTCGGCGGGACCGGGGCGCGGGCCGGGCCGGCTGGCGGGTGGCGGGCAGGCGGGGGCAGCGCGGGGCGCGCGGCCGCACAGACACCGGGCGCCGCGCCAACGAACGCAGGCGGCGGGCGGCTCTGCAGCCGGCTCGCCTTCACTAAGGCTAATTTGGCCAGAAAACACCGCGGGCCTGGGCGGTGTCTCCGTAATGCATTCCTTTGTTACTCCCCCAGTCTTTGGTAATTATTGTTAATGTTATTATGTCCAATTTCCCCTCACCTTCCTCCCTCCAGGAGCCGCGCGGCCCGAGCTCCCGCGCTTCCCTCCGTCTGCAGCCAACAATGATCCTCAATTAACCCTCCGCCAGGGGCGGCCTGCGCGTGAATGGGGCGCTCTTCCGGCTCGCGGGGGCGGGCGCCCCAGCGCGGGCCCCGGGCCGACCCGGCTCCGGTGGTGCCCGGGTGGCCTAGACGCTCCCCTTTCCTCCCTCCCAAATCCAACTCGCCCTCCTGGAAGAGAAAGGACAGAAACAGCCCGAGGAGTTGCAGGAGGGGGAAAAAAAAATAGGAAACGCTCAGTTTGTTGTGTTTTCCTTGGGTTTGTTTTCTTGCCAAAAAAATTACCCCCTTTGTCTTTGCGCAAAAGAGGCAATGCGGGCACCTTCTGCTGGGCACCGAGACGGTGCCAACGCGCCTTTCTTAAGGGCGGCTTCTGTTCCTTTTCTACTCTCACCAGATATATTTTTAACATAAAAAACACTATATTTAATTGGTTATGGATCTCTGTTCTCTTAGCACTACTGGATATCACAGAAAAACACATTAGTACAGAGCAATTAGTGCAACGGCAGTAAACAACTAAGGCACTATTAAGCTGTGGGTGATTAAATAGTATTACTTTTTATTTTTTATGGTACTAGACTAAAAGATGGAGGAGATTTAAAATACATTTTCCATTAATATTAATATAAAATATAAATAACAGGTGTCTTCCACTTCTTCTTAAGGTATAATTTATACCCAGCACTTCAGTCTATAGAGAGCTACTCTTTTTTTTTTCTTCTTCTTAAAATGAAAAAAAAAATTTTTCTTTATACACTCCAGGGCAGTATTTCTTATCTTCATGCACCCGGATATTTAAGCAGAAATATTATTTAATTGGAGTTATGGAGTCAGGCGAAATAATGCCCATACCTATATCACCATAAAAAAATAATAAAGCTTCCATCCCATTGAAATATACTCCATCGTTTCTGTTTTTTCAAAAAGCAAATCAGGCATTGCGTGGTAAATGGACTGACTGCAGGCCAGGCAAACAGGCCGACAGCGGGTGGGCTGGGCCGGTGGGCTGCCCGCGTCTCGCCCGGGCCCACCCTGGCCCCAGCACCCGTGTAGCTCGGCCGCTCTCCCTCCGTGTGTGTAGATCATCCTCCGCGTTCTGGCACATCTTTTCCTCGGCATCTGATTAAGTTAACAATGTACTGCTATTTGCATGCAGATTTGCCTGGGCTTTCTCTCCAGCTGCTCCCTGAGACTTGGTCTTTCTCTGCGACGGGAGAGCGCAGCAGTCCCTAAATGCAATCTTTGTCAGACCCAGGTGTGCTCTCATTGAGGACGCCTTCGTTCCAAGCAATTTTTCTCTCTGTAGCATTTATAAGGCACTATTATAGTATAGCCACATCTGGAGGAAAATTCTCCTATTAATTATATACTTTTAGCACTAGGAAGATAAATTCTAAAAGATACCAACATTTTTTGTTGTTGTTCTTATTTCTTTGACAGGCACCATTTTATTTTGTTTTGTTTTGGTTTTGCCAGGCATTTCAGTATTTAAAGAACCATTAACCAAAGGAGGGTGTGCGAATTTCTAGAAAAAGAGAAAAAACGACCTAAAATCTCAATGTCCTGCCTTCCTCCCTAGACAAGTAAGGGAAAGACACCAATGGGTCTCTCAGATGGCCGAGGGGCCAGACAAGTGGAGAAGAGTTCAAAAAAAAAAGAAAAGAGAAAGAAAGGAGGAAAGAAAGAAATAAAGAGCAAGTGCTATTAACCTTTAACCTAGTCAGTTCCCAGGTGGATGCTCACACATGTCACCAAATCGCCAGACAATTTGATTCCTCCACAGTCAAAAAACAGAACCAAATTGGATCAGCATGGTGACCCACATGCTGTGTTTTCTTTGTGTGGTGGGGGTAGTTTTCCAATCAGTTTTGAGGCAGATGAAAAGAAAAATCTGGAGCTCAAGTATTCATTCTCATCTTTCAGAAAGAGACAAGAAGCTTTACCCAGAAAAGTCAGAAAGTTACTTTAGAGCCAGGTGTGTTTTTGTTTTGTTTTGTTATTTGAGTTTATTTTTCCTGCATTTTAATCTTTTTTGGTATAGTCAGATCAGACAGTGGGAGTTGGAGGGTAAAGCTGAAATATAGGGAAAGATTTTAACTACTGCATGTCCTTATCTGAGTAGAAAATAAATTCAAGGGGCTAGATGTAATTTTTGATCAAAAATTATTTTGCAAAGGGATATATATATATATATATATATATATATATATATGTAAGTGAGAATGTGTGTGTGTGTGTGTGCGTGTGCTCTGTGCTGGAAAGGCATTCCTACACCCTTGCACACATGCACACACACACACACACATACACAATGAAAGCTGAGCGACTTTGAGAACAGGGAGACTTGAGATTATTTTCACTTTTCAAGCCAAACTCCATCAGGTTAAATCTGAGCACAGTGCTGGCTCCTGTGACATTACCATCAAAACTGGCATTTCCAGACCCTTGCCAGGCCTCCCTGTCCCAAGGCTGGCATCAGAAAGATCCCAGGGTCATGTCCTGGCAGTACCAGGGGTGGCTCCCAGCTGGCCAGCCACCTGTGAGCAGCAAGATCACCCAGGAGAGGCCTTTCTGGTTCCTGTCCCTGAAGGCCACAGTCACCGCTCCCAGCCCCTCACTGCTTCTTTGCCCTGGCAGCTACACCTTCCCTAAAAATGACCGACTGTTTCTACTTAGACCCTCCAGCCTCCCATACCTGCCTGTGGACAGACGTCATGAGACAGGCCCAGCGAGTAGGACCATGCTTCAGCCTCAGTTTCTTCTGCTGTGAAATGGGAAGAACAGATCCTACCCCAAGTGAGTATTACATACATGAAAGACGATGAGCCATGTTCTGAATATAAATAGCTAAAGATAAAAGTTTACTGACATTCTGTTCCTTCAGTCTCCTTTTCCGCAGGCTTTTACGTTAAGAATAGCTACCCCCCTTGCCACCCGGAAAACAAGGAACACATTCTAGTTCCTTGACTCTTAAGGAAGATTATGCATTTAAAAAATATATATTTAAATAATGCAAAAAGAAAGAATTGCTTTTTTTTTTTAACTTGACTCTTTTGGGGCCATGGTCTTTGAAATCTTCCTGCTCCCTGGCACACACACACACACCCCATACCCTTGCAAAAATAGAGCAGAGAGGCAGATGCAGTGATACTGGATTACATCACTGGATAGCATGTGGCATTGAGGGGAGAAAAAAAATAAGAAAAGACAAATGACATTTTGCTGCTATAGTGTGCTATTTTAGTGGTGATGGCTTGACTTTTGGCCCAAACGCATATGCCAATGGCAAGGCTAACTCCAGGGACTCACAAAAAAGAATGTGTGTTCACAGCTGTACTGTACACCAATACAGATTACATGTTTTCAGTGTTGCGGCCACAACAGAATGCTAATTAACATACTGGAGTGATGAGCGCCGCTGCAAGGGCCTTATTGTTCCATTATTTCATGAAGCCCAGCTGCCTTTGTTTATGTCACTTATCCTCTCGTGCCACAGGTTTTTCCTCCAAAAATACTATCCCAATACAACGTTAATATTTAAAAAACAAAGAGGTGGCAGATTGTCATTTTTGTGTCAGTCTCAAACTGCAGAACTGTTAAGCTGTTCTGGTTCGGTATTTAGAAATAATTTAACAGCCATATTCAGACACTGCCTGCATTCTAACATAATGGCTGAATACTTGAACCAAGCGAATGCATAACTATCCTGACATCACTTATGAGATTTAGATTGGTCAGTTAATGGAAGTCTTTACCAGAATCAATACCATAACAGCTTCTTGAAATGAACGTGATTTTTTACACGGAGTGCTGCAAACAATAACTACAGAAATATACTACCTTTGTACCCTGCACAAAGAAGCTAAGATGTGAAATTAAGAAGCAATTACATTTTTGCAAACTAATATTCTAGTCGATTATTAAAAACAAACACTTTCAAAAAATATGTACTTATCATTAAATAATTGGAGTGCATTAATACCCCCCATACCTGATTAATCATTTTTTTACACTTTTTAATAGCTGTTTCACCTACTGCCTGCATTATCAGCTTGCTATTAAGTATTGATATTGATGATTGATGTAATAATGATTAAATAAAAAGCCATATTCAGAGCTGGGTTTTTTGTAAACATTTTTTTCATAATCCCCATTCAAGAGAATACTGTCTGCTGTCTAAATTAGTTTCTCTCTCTCTCTCTCTCTCTCTCTCTCTCCCTCTTTTTCCTGGATTGTGCATAAAACTGACATTCTATAAAATACAGGTTTCCTCAAAATAGTGTTCCTCTGGCAATCCATACGTACTACAGTCATTTGCAATCACAGCTAGGGAAAGCTGTTGGCTCAAGCTCAGAATGTCTCTGGCGCATTGCTCCCCCAAAGAACAAAAACACCCTGGAGTTTTATTTCAAATTTCCCTAAATGCGCCTTTATTGACACCAGGTACAATAGTTGGGGAAATACGTAATACTCCAGCACAGATGTCATTCAACCCGAGTCATAAATTAACTTAGAAAAGGTCTCCGCTAAAAAGTGTAGCACTCCACTAATCAAAGCCACAACTGTCGCCATTGCTGGAGAACACGGAAATCTTCCCAACAGCTGATGGAGTGAACAAGCCAGAGTTGCTTCTTAACGAGTTTAACTGGTAATCTCAGATAAATGGGGAACTGCTTGAAGTGCCTGTCTTCTCTAAGGCAGTAATGAGAGGATTTGAAATATTTTGCATCCCAAACTGCGTATAACCAAGAGAATGCCACAGGTGAGTCACCGTCAACGAGAGAATGCTTCCTCTGCGATGGCCATCCCCCCACTGTGGACACAACATAGATTTTTTTTAATTGGATCCAGGAGCTAAATTATCCAACTGCCCTGTGCTTAAGCCCCCAGCTAGCTTATAGACCAATAATAATAAACTTTCCATAATAGCAGCTCAGCCTATTACTTTTTTTTTCTCTTAACCTAAAAGTGGAACCACTTTATTCTGATTGCAGCCACAGAAGAAATTCCGAATTGATTTGCTCCTAAAAATTGCTCAAGAATTATAGAAGGGATCCCAGTAAATAATATTCAATTACATACACATGTATTTTCATGGGAGAACCTGCTTATCTTCAGGAACCGGGGAGAAAATAATATCATAACTCATTCCTTTGTAATTTGTGGAAACATTTTTTTTTTGTCTTCCTTTAAAGTGTTTATTTACCAGGTCAAAGCAGCAGCCAGCCATAACCGTATCCTGGGACAGGGACAGTGACCTCCCAGCACCGAGCAGTCACAGTCAGGTCAATCTAAATTGACACGACTTTGGCTCGATCCCCCACACGAACACGTCCACGTTCGGTCAGTAAAAATAAAATGTGAGCCCTGTGCTCCCATTCTGAATATCTGAAAAGTGTTGAGTTTATAAATAAAAGATCACAATCCTTTAGTGGGCAGAAATAAGATCTCTGAACCAAATACTGGTTCCACCATTTGGACATATTTTTAACCATCTTAATCCCCACTTAAACTTTGTGAAAACTCTATTGAAAATTTAACCTTGTGCTCTTGAAGCCGAAACTGATAAAACTTAATAGCAACGAGGCAGTGAAACACTAATAAACTCATTATAGATCACATAAATGGGATGTCTTGTGGCTGCCAGACAGCACACAGAAGCGGCTTTGGTTGCAAATAGCAAAAGCAAGCAAGGTAGTCGGATGTCTGCATGGACAGTTGGAGGAAGAGGATTTGGTAACACTTCACAATAAGTTTGCTAAATTTACTTGATCAGGCAGTTCATTTAGAAGTTTCAGATGCTAATTATAGGTGGGATGCAGACAAGCTGATAGAGAAGAGTTTTCCTGAGGCCTGAAAGCCACATGAAGACCCACTTCTGAGTCCTCAAAGCTTTCCTATATGACTCTCCTTCACCAAGCCTGGGAGCTGCAGAGGACCCAATTCAACCAGGTCCTCATCCTTTGGACCCTGCTGACCTCTTCGTTGCCTGATCCATGGAATCATGCTCAGGTTGGTGTGCTCAAGTCAGCGCCTTGAAACCCACTTACAGAGTCCCACTAACATACATGTTCAGTTTGGCCATGTTGCAATGGAAGAAAAATATGTAGGAGTCGTTAACTTGTGAAATTCTGTGTTAAAATCCAGATGCCTTGGTTTTGCTTTAAAAATCTGAAGTTGTGGGCCGGTGAGATGGCTCAGCGGCGTAAGCGCCTGCCTGGCAAGCGTGAGGGCCGGAGTTCGACTCCCGGAACCCACATACGAAGAAAGGGCCGGTGATATCGCTCAGCGGCACAGGCGCCTGCTGGCGTGCGAGGTCCTGAGGTCGACCCCTGGTACCCACACAAAAAAAAAAAAAAATCTGAAGTTGTAACAACTTTCGACCCACATTGGAACCACCAGGGTGCGTCTCCGGGCAGTCACAACTTCATTCTTGTCCCTATAGGCAGGAGGTTTTGCAGCCCTCATCTACACTATTCGGAGGCTGATGATGAAGAGAAGAAAAGGAAGGTACGGTCAAGAAAAGCCACACCAAAGGGAAGCGGGAAGATAAACAGAAGGAATAGTGCTTCCTGGTCCTGTCCCCCTTCTTTCTTTCACCCATCCAGCTCAGTCAACACATAGCTGCCAAAACCATGTCTGTCCAGGTAAAGCCCTCCTTGCAGAGTCCATGCCATCACACGCAAAAAAACTGGAATCCCGCAGGGGTAGGCAGAGACTCTTCCCTTACATTGCTTAAACTCTAGGTCAGGAGATCAGGCATGAAGCTCGGATGACCAGAGACAAGGCAAATGGTGGAAAATGAGGGTAGACCCCTGTGTGAAGAATTTAGCAACCATGAGCTCACTGCTGTTAGCCTGGGACAGCAGACAGCAAAGCTGGGAGGAGCTGGAAGAGTAGGTAGGACTGGAAAAAGAGGAAAAGGAGGAAGGAGAGAAGGAGGTGGCAGTGGCAACCAGTAAAGTGGGGAGTTCCACATGGTACTGTCACTCTCTGGGATCAGTGATACCAGAAGCCAGGGTCAGAATCTGCCCTTCCTGGTCAATTCCAGACTCCACTATTCATGGTGGACTGACCCAGCATCATGGGCACTTTCTCGGGGCTGGATAAACAAAGCAGCTTGGGTTCCACCCAGAACTGCTGAATCAAATGCATATTAAAGGTACTGATCTGTCTGCCTAGTAGAGAAGGCAAAGAGACCTCCCCAGGTGCTCATCCCCATGTGCCCCTGGCTTTGCCATGTGTAGGAGACACATATGTGAATTGCAAAGAAGTCCCACAACCACAGCTGTATTCCAGCAGAGACACGGTCCCAGTCCATCCACCTTGATGGTGTTCTTTGAGACCATTAATAAATACGGCTTCCATAGTCAGATGATATTTAATTAGCATTAAACTATTTTATTTCATGTAAGTTAGAGCCTTGCCTGAGACACTTCATTTGAAAAGGAACCTGGCACTCAAGATTAAAATGAAATATTAGCATGTCAGCATGGCCTCACGTGGTGTGCTTCCCTGAAGCCCTCGACCCTGCCGTGAGCAGCACAGAACCGCTTTCCCAGAAGAAGGCATTCGACACGGTGGCTTTCTCAGGTGAGAGGTCAAACTTTCTTCCAGGGTGAAAGGCTGTAGCCTCTAGGAAGTGAGAAATGGAAGCACTGGACCTTGTCAAAGTTGAAAAAAAATTTCATCATTTTATTTGAATTTTTTCCCCGCAACTTGAACTCATCCAGCCTGTGCCTGCCCCAGGGCCTTCACACGAGCCATGTCCTCTGTCCAGGAGTGGGCCAGGCCTCACAGGGCTTCCAGACCTTCCCTGACCACTCACTCTCAGCCCTGGGTTCCCTCTGCTTCAGACTCCTCTATTTCAATGCTCGTGTGAGATCTATCCCTACCAGTAATTCTCTAGTTTCGCCGTCTGTGTATTTTCTTATTACCTGCCTCTTCCAGCCATAAAGTCAGCTCCATGGGGATGAGGACTGTATCTGCCTCCTCTGCTGTTTTCCCAAGGCCTAAAACAGAGCCTGGCTCACGAGGTAGGACAAGAGAAGAGGCAGTCAGGGGAGGAAACAGAAGTAGACAGATAATAAATAAATATATAAGTAGATGATAGATGTTAGGTAGATAGATGTATAGATAAGAGGATCAACAGGTGATCAGTCTTAACAGAATGTAGATTGATAGATGATAACTGATCAATTGATAGATAATAAGTAGATAGATAATAGATGGTAAATAGATAAAAAGAAGTAGGTAGATGATATATACAGATGGGTAGATGTGTAGTTAGATCTAGAGATAAAGATAGATGATAGATAGATGGTAGAAAGATGATAGATAAATGAGAGGCAGGAAATAGGTGGATGATAAAGTGATAGGTAGGAAGTAAATAGATTGTAGAGAGATGATAGTTATAGGTAAATCTATATAGATGATAGATCATAGATAATTGATGGGCAGGTAGATAATAGATACATAGATGATAGATAGATACAGAGATAGCTCCATAGATACATAGATGACAGATAGATAGGGATAGACAGACAGACAGACAGACAGCTAGCTAATCAGCCAGACACTTTGGTTCACACAGAATGGCAGAATGTCTACTCCCAAGAATCTTGCCACCCAGAGAGGAAAGGGACAGCATCAGATACCATGGCCCAGAAACGGCTCCCAGCACAGCCAAGTGTCACCAGAATAGCATGTAAATAAATGACAGTGAGAGACTCCAACGGAGGCTGTGAGGACAGAGGAGAACTTGCTGTGGGCCTGTTCTGACCAAGAGCTGACCGAGCTTCCTCAGGGGCTGGGGGAAGGGGTGGCTTCGGAGTCACTTGAGCTGGATCCTAAGAACCTGGTGGACGTGAGCATTCCCAAAATGGAGATGCCTGGGTTGCCCTTGAGCCATTCAGACACACGTGATGACCTCAGGTGACACATACCCCAAAACTAACTGATACTTACGTAGTTACTATCATTATTTTCATGTTTAATATGAAAAATACATAATTGGTTTCATCATCAAGCCAGAAGTTTCACAGATCCTATTATTCAGGACGAATCTAAACATAACAGTGAATTTAAAGAAATGTGTCTACCTAAAAAAAAAATAATAAAGAAACAAAAAGAAAAAACAAAGAGTAAGTACATGAGCAAGTGGTAATAAGTATGGTAAAAATCGAAAGGACGTGTGAGAAAGATGACCGGCGGGCTTAGAGCAGACGAATGATTCACCCACATGAACTGTGCCCCGTGAGGCCTGGGGAAGATCTTGTTCACAGCGGGCTTGCTGGATCTGGTCCTCACCGGGGCTGTCAGAGGCCATGTGGGCTTCATGGGCCTTCCACAGAGTTTTGGAGGTGGCAAGGATGTGTCCAAGCACATCATGTCCTCTGCCAAAGCTGGGCAGGAAGCAGGGAGAGTTCCAGGTTCCAGACAGAACCACACAGGCTGCTCCTGCTTCTTCTGTTTGCAGGGACAGCCGCAACAGTCCAGTGAGGCCCTTCCCTGGTGAAGAAGAGAGGGGAGAAAGAGAGAGGGACAGAGAGAAATAAAGCCACAGAAACGGTGGAGGACAGAGAAGAGGAAGAGAGAGAGAAGGGGGAGGAGAAAGATGGACCACAGAGAGGGAGGGAGAGGAGAGAGAGATGGAGAGAGAAAGAAGAGAGACAGAGAGGGAGAAAGGGGAGAAAGAAAGACCATGGGGTGAGGGAGGAGGAGAGAGAGAAGCAAAGTGGGGGAGAAAAGAGAGAGAAGAACTGAGGAAGAGAAAGAATGAGAGACACAGGGACTGATTATCTAATGACCAAATGCTGGCCAAAGTCCTTATCAGGAAGAAAAATTTTAAAATGCATGAACTCTATTTATACCCTGAATAAACAAGATAATTGCATGTTCGTTTCATAAGTTGTGCCTTGATTTCAGATCACCAGTGACCATGGATGTTTGGATTTCACATAAGCAAGTTTAAAAGCCGCGGGTCTTGACCCTCCGACCAGGAGGCTCGGCTTCGTCAACACGTTCCCACTGTGATCAAGGCATAAGGCAGAGAGTTGAACAAACTAACATTTCACTCTTGGAACTGAAGTATAAGCAGCAGAACTGATGAATCTGCCGATTGTTCCATTGTTCTTGCCTGCTCTTGACATTGGCATATATCTGCCCCTTGTGTAACTCAAAGTACGTCTTTTGTGTATGTGTGGAAAGAAAACTGTGGATGACACTGTTGAATATGAAGTTTTTTTCTCAAGAGCAATCCCTTTATTCTTATTATTTCAAAAGCCAATTTCTGTATACAGTTGGTGTCTCAGGCCTGCCTATAAGCCAAGCACCATGCACAGGCTGGACTCAGGCTGGGCATTCCAAATGCAGCACTATCCTGGTCACCTCTTTCTTCCTGAAGTCACTGTGCACCGCAACAGAGAGAAGGGCAACATCGAGTTGAGAACAGGCAAACAGGGCTATTATCTTTCTCCCCATCCCCTCACCTCCTCAGCACACTTCCAGCTCCCCGGTTTATGGATACATCCCCCTTAACCACATACCTTCCCCTGGCAGTGCCTTCTCTGTCACCACCAGGTTCCCACCCTCATCTCCACTCTCGCCTGCTCTCCTGACTACCTACATCCCAAGGTCCAACCAAACAGAGCTGCTTGTCGCGCGCCAACATGCCAGTCCCATCCCCAGGCTTCCCACAGCTGCCCCTGTATTGCCTCTATCTTGATGTGACCCCTCAACTCCTCCTCTCCCAGCTGCAGATGCATCTGATAAATCCCTGCCTTCTGTAAGCAGCATCTCTTCTTGCTGTCACCAGTGTCTACACAAAAATCTTCCTGGTACCCCCAAGATTCAGCTCCAGTGACAGCTCCTTCAGGGCACTTGCTCCTCCTGAGCAACACTACCAGGCTGGCTTTTCCTGAAATGATTGTGCGGTACTGAGCACAGGGGTAAGCTACAACAAGCAGCAGTGATCAGATCCTTTAGCATCAGCTGTGTGTGTGTGTGTGTGTGTGTGTGTCTGTGTGATACAGAATCTGAACCTACAACCTCCACACTGAGCTACATCCCTAGCTTTTTTTTTCATTTTTTATTTTGAGACAGGGTCTCACTAAGTCGCTAAGTTGCCCAGGCAGAAGGGCGCAAGTTGGAAGTTGGAGCCCAGCCTCCCAAGTTACTGGGACTACAGGTACCCACCACCACGCCCGGCTGGGTCAGCAACATCTTATCCTTTCTTATGCACTGGACACTTCCTCACCCCTTTGAATTCATGGCTTTCATTTTAACCCCTGCTTGTGTCCAGCTCTGTGATATGACTTTCTGTGTATTTTCTCCCCTCTGTATTTATACCCCTGGTCACCTAGGATGGAGCCAGAGAGAATGGAAGGACTATAGGTATTTCTGTCGGCTCAAACTATACTGAAGAAGTACATGCCTTACTTCCCTACAGGTGACATCCTTTTGGGCCTACCTGCTAACAAATCCTCAGAGACAGGCTTTGGGGACGTGCTAATTCACGGCCCTGGCTTTTCCTGGGGAAACACAAGTGATCAAAGAACAGCGCCAATGAGGGGCCTCCAGCTGAATATAGATGTTGCTGATGCTGACCGTGTGGAAAATCTGGATTATGGGACCATTAGGTAGATGAAAGATAAGATGGGAAATATCATGTGCCCTTTACCTATCAGCCTGGAATTCCAAGACCTTGCTACCAGTCACCAGGTAATAGATGGAGATTGCTGAGGATAGCCAAATCAAAGTCTTTAGCTGATTTCAACTCTCGATTTCTCTCTCTTAAACAAGAAATGAAAACTCAACAGTTTTTGTGAGAAAGAGAAAGGCTAACGCATAATCTGGCCCTGCTAGAGATTTAAATCACAAACACAGAACCATCTTTAAAAATCCCATACTAACTGCCCTCCTAGAAGCAGAAAGGAGCAGTGGGCCTCAGCCTCACATCTCACTGTGCTGGGATAAATGTGAGACCATCCTGGTCAGTAAGCATCGACCTCACTTCAAGGGCGCTGGGCAGTCCCTGTCACATGCACATGTTGGGGAAGGCCTGGTGTCCCCCAGAAGATCACCATTATGGAGAGAGATGGAAGATGAAATAAATGCTTCCCCTCTCATTCCCTTGCCCCATCAAGACCACCTGGGTCAGTGAAGGAGAGAAGCAGTTTTGTCCCATCTCCCAGATAACTCGCCATTGTGTACACGGTGTGCGACATTGAAAGCAATAAAGCAATAGTTTGTACACTTTTGTGCATAATCCTCTTTAATTTTAATTAGCCTGTCTCAAAACCAAGACAACAATTTCAAAATAGGCAAGTAGCACTGTAAAACCATGAGACCAAACCACTATCCTTGCCCTTGTCCACCCCTTTCAGAGGAGGGGAAGAAATGATGAAAAAGGCTTCACTGACTGGTTCTCTAGTGTGTTCCCAGCACCACGGCAGAGCGGTTAGAGGAGAGGTGGGCATGGCCAAGGGAATCCCCAGTGAGAAAGTCACCTTGGGAGGGACCCAAGCCAGGCAGACCCTCGAGGAAGCAGCTGGGAAGCGCACTGTGGGTGGGATGCGGCCCTGACTTGAGTCCTTTTGCTTCTTGGGCACCCAAGCCTGGTACAGTACCTACAAAGTGGCCTCCCAGAGGAGTGGCCTGAACCACGTGGCTCACAATGGACTGCCTGAAAGCAGGTCCTATCTCCCTGAGCTCACCAGGAAAGTCACCCGCCTGTGTCCCTAGGACTGGCCAGGCCAGGAGTGTGGCATCTCGGGGTGTTAGTGGGCCTCTTGTTATTTGGTGGTGCCCATTTGCAAAGCTGACCTAATACAAGGCCTTTCAGCTCTCCCTGAAGGACCAGGAGGGACACAGGCGCCTTTGTCTCATGGCAAACAAAGGCAAAGTCATGGCAGAGTGGACCCTGAAGTGGTATGGGACACCTGCCTCATCCATGAGGGTACCTGTCTTACAAGGCTGCTGCAGGTGGAGGGCATTCCGAGGGCACGAACTTGACAAGCTGCAATGCTGCCACCTGCCTGGGGCTCGCTCTTTGGAAGACCCCACTCCAAGTGGCTCACGCCAAGCCCAAGTATACATGGCATTTCTCTAAACATCAGCTAATACCAAGAAAAGCATTTCCGAGCCAGGCATGGTAATCCCAGCACTCTGAGAGGCTGAGGCAAGACAATCACAAATTCGAGCCCAGTCCAAGTAACTTAGCAATGTAGCAAGACCCTGTGTCAAAATAAAAACTGAAACAGGGATGGGGATATAGCTCAGTGTGAAGGCCCTGGGTTCAGTCCCCAGTGCTAGAGAGACAGAGAGACAGAGGGCGGGGGGGATTGAGACTTTCAAAAACAAAGGTCCTTATACATCTTCCATCTTCATTGACACTGGTGGTCACCTGGTCACTTAGGTATCACCAAGCCTCTCCCTGTACACCCTTGCTCCACAGCAAAGCCCCAAAGGTCTTCACATGACTTGGTCACAGATCATCAAGCACCATTAAAGGGGAAGGATGCGTCATGAGGATTTTGGTTCTAGAAAAGAAAGAAAGAGGACCAAAGAAAGAAGGAGGAAAAGGAGGAGAAGGGGGAGGAGGAGGGAGGAAAAAGAAGAGGAGGAGAAGGGAAAGAAGAAGGAAAAAAGATGGAAGAGAGAAGAAAATCTAGCCACAGCAGGCACCCCAGGATGACAAGGAAAAAGAAGCAGTCATCCCCTCACAGGAAGACCAGCTCCAGGCTGGTGCCGGATGGCAAGAAGGGTTAAATTTATGTTCCATTACAAGTCCCCTTTTTTTTGGTTTCATCTTCTCAGTAAAACACATAACTTAAAATGAAATCAAATATTAAAAATGACAGACTATATAAGTGCTGTGAGTAACTTCAGGTCACGGAGGGAGGGAAAAGCCGGCAAGTTGTCAGGCACTATCTGTCAGAGTGAATTAGAAACAATCAACAGAGACTGAAAGGGAAGGTGATTGTTATTAAGCGGCGGGGCTGTGAGCAGGCTACCCAGATGTGGTCATGCATATAAAGGACAGGAAACAGCAGTTTAATTCAGGAAGCCCTGGCGAACAGGGCAGCGGAGAGGAGAAAAGTCCTTTGTCGCTAATAAGCTGGAAGTTACTTTGATAACAGCAGGGTTAGACTCGAGAATAAAACACATTTCTTTCACTACCACACACCATTAATATCGCAGAAATGTGGTCAGAAGAAATGCCTGGTGTGAGGCGGGATGAGCGAGTGGCCTTCCCCACACCAGCCCGCAGAGCTGGGCCCACCGGCTGCATCTGGGCGACAGCCTCCCCTCCTTCCAAGGCGAGGCTCTTCCTGACCGCATCGGACTGACTGTCACCTTCTAGAAATGTCATATGACCAAAAAAGAATAATGATAGTGTTTCATTATTTCCAAGTGTCAGGCCCTCCCGCCTCCGTGGCCTGTGGGGAAGGTGCGCGCCCAGTAAACAGCCCCGACGTAATGAAGTCCATGTATGCAGCAACAGAAAACAATTTTATATGCAGACAAGGCCCGATTTCATAAGAAATTACTTATGCAGGCGTTCTGCAATTATCCTGTGATACTTTCAGGCAACAGTCTGACAGCAGTTGTGCAAACAATAAAGGGATTACAGAAATAAAAACAAATAATATTACACACGCAGAAACTCCATGCTGCATGTGGCCCGGACGCAGAGGGTACACAGAAATGAGTGGAGCCAGCCTGGGGCTCCCAGGAAGCCAGGCTTGGAGTAGAGCCACCCCTTCCCAACCTCAGGGACAGCACTTTTGGTAGAAGCCAGCCTGGCAAGGGAGAAAATGCCCAGCAGCTCTCTGAGGGCCCACCCTGCCCTCGTCCCTTGTCCCTGGAGATGCTGGGTCCCCACTGTGCCTCTCTGACCCTCTGGCCCCTCATCCTCTCAAGCTCTGCAGGAAGAAGCAGAGTGGGGGGCCAGGAAGGGATGGACCATAGCAGCCAGCACACCTCTCCCACACAGGTGGCCTTGCAGGACAGGAAGCATTTTGTTCTTCTGCCTTAACCTAGGCGGGCCTCGTCCCATGGGAACCCAGGGGAAGCTGCCAGTCCTCTCCATAGCGGGTCAGGATCCCCCTTCTCAATGGCCAGAGAGAAAAGCAAGCGGACTAACAGGTACAGAAGGGCAGACCACCATGTGGCCAGGTAGCTCCCTGCTACAGGAAGAAGTCCCACTGCTTGGCTCCCCAGGGCACAGGCATCAAGCCACACCCATCACCTCAGCCCGCAGTGGGCATGCGTACATGCCTCTTAACCTTGGCTCTGGGTGGGCAGAGAGGAAGGTGGCCCCCAGAGGCCTGCGCAAGGCCATCATGACCGCCTCCCCCTGGCTGCCCCAACCCACCCCCAGCATGCCCACATTCAGCAGAAGGACCATCCCTGTGCTGCCAGCTCTTACTGAACCCCACCCCCAAGTGTCCCCACTGTGCTCAGCCCCAGTGCAGGTACCGAGGCCACACACACCCTTATGTTTGCAGCAAGGGTTTTGCAAACTTGAATTAGGTGCCAGCATTAGGGATGGAAAAGTAAAAAGAACCAGATTTTTTTTTTCTGACTTATTTTTTCAACATTGGGGATTGAGCCTAGGACCTTTGCACTGAGCTACACGTGCAGCACTTTTTTTTTTTTTTAGTTAGGGCTTGCTAAGTCTCTAAATTGCCCAGACTGGACTCAAACTTGTGACCCACCTGCCTCAGCCTCCGAGAGTGCTGGAATTACAGACATGTACCACCACAGTGGGCTTCTGATTTTTCTTTACAAACTCCGCCCACACCCCCAAGGAGCTGCAATGGATGGGTGCAGAGTGACAGTTGCCCTCAAAAGTGCAAGCTTTCCCCAGTGGGCTCTGTACACACAGCCTCGTGCTTCGTCATCTGGGCCTGAATATGGCTTTATGCCAACTCCCTGTGAGGAGGGAAGCCTGCCTGGGACACAGTGATGGGTTGGGCCACTGCCTGCCTGGGCCCCCTCCCCAGGAACAGGCTTTGGGGCAGAACCTGTGCCCTTCTCTGGCTGCGTCAGCTTCTACGCTGATGGCTGTGTCCAAACCTCCAGCCTTCTCTGTCCCTCAAAGGGGACTGATGGAAGACCCTGGGGACACCAAATCACCTGTGCAGGTATTAGAAATGCCATCTGGTCTGCTCGTCTCCTGGGTGTCTGCACAAATCAGACCTGGACAGACCTTACACTCTAGAAAATGTGGGAAGAAATGTGAGTTTGTCACATGTTGGGTCTTCTTAGACCAAGGTGAGAGAAATTCTAATGATGGCACATTGCAGATGCAAGGGGCTTTGTCAAGCAATACATCAACAAATGATTGCTAACCACTCAAGAGAGTTCCAGGAACTTTACTAGGTGTAGTGGGTGATGCTGAGATGAAGACACAAGCCCCCTGCCCACATACAGACCAGTTCCTCTTTCCAGCTAAGAGTGGCCCCCAACCTGTCTGGGTTCTGGCTCTGCCAATGACTTGCTGTGTGACACTGGGCAAATACCTTGCCCTCTCTGGATCTCAATCTTCTCACTGATAAAATAAAGGTGGCTTTGATCACAAGGTTTCTGCTGATCTTAGGGTTCAATGGGCCTATGAATGATCTAGAATTCCCAGGATTTCTGCTTGGCAACGGGACTTACACTTCCCCAGAGAAAGAGGACGAAGGGACAATCACCAAGGCTCTTTACTCTCGAACTCATCATGTGTGTTATCACAATAGATGGCCTATTGTGACTCAGTTTCCCTGCAGTGAATGGGAGAAATCTGTTGCCTGGAAGGCCACTCTCTTTTCCTCCTGGGACACAGTCAGACTCAGGCTCTCTGATCAATGGGAGCCCCAGGAACCTTCCACCTGCAACTCTGCCCAAGCACCCACAGTGGGGGCCCCACCCCTGAGGTTGCCCAGGAAGGCTAAGCTGGTCCTGAGGAGCAGCCATGGGCACTGCTGCTCCAAGACAGGTGCCCAGTGCTGCAGGCACCTTCCTCCTTCCTGCTTCCTGCACCAGGACTCCCTCTGGAGGAAAAGAAAGACTCCACCAAACCAACGGCCAGGAGCTACTAGAATTCTGACACCTAAGAAGGACCTCCTCATCCAGAAAGGCAGGCTCCTCGAGACACCCCCACTGGTTAAAAGAAACATAAGCAAAAAAGAAGGGACTAAGGATGTAGCTGAGGGACAGCACATTTAGCATTCATGAGGCCCTGGGTTCAATCCTCAGCATCTCAAAAAAGAAAAAATAAATAAATAAAAAGAAGCCAAAACTTCTCACTGTGGCCTACCATGCCATGCCTGATGAGCATCCAACCCGCCCCTCTTCCCAGCTTCCTATGCTGTACCACCTGCCTCCTCTCAAGTACTGATACTCCCTCTTCCCCACCAATGTCCCTGCTGTCCTGTTTTCACAGAATTTTTCACTCTCTGACATCATCCTAGCCATCAGTTGCCTTGTTTACTGCTTCCCACCCTCAACCCCCGGGATATAAGCACCCTGCTGGCAGGGGCATTGACCATCTTGTCCAGTGCTGCACTGGACAAAAGAGTGGACTACCAAATCAAGAAGAACCGTGCTCCAACCTTGCCCTTCCCATCTACCAGCTACGTGAGCTCAGGCAGGGGACTTAACTTCTCTGACCTCAGTTTCCACATCTGGGAAATGGAACTAAGTAACACTATCCCCTTGCAGATTGAAAGAATCCCAAGGGATCTTCAGACAAGAACAAACTCCATCCACTCCGCCTGCCCTAGAGAGTTGAGATTATCCCCAGTGTGGGTTTTCTCCTGGGCAAAGTGTGAGCCATGGCACCTTCCACATCTTATCCACTGGTGTGAAGGTGATTACAGGCATCCTCATCTCAGTGAGTTTCGAGTTCTGGTGCAGTTCAAAGATGACACAAAGCCCCACATGTATATGCAGGGCTTATCATCATTATCACATAGAAATTACTGCCATTCCCTCCTCCTCTGTGCTCCCAGAGCACCACTGCTGCAGCGTTTAACGAAGGCAATTACTGGCGCGGGAGGCTGTTGACTCACACGCAGAACCACAGCAGATTGGTACCGAGCAGAGTGCTCATGGGCCCTGCGGGGGAGGAGGGTCCTGTGGCCCCTGAGAGCCATTTCCTTTTGGATGTCACTGGACCTCATGACCCAAGCAAGGGTCTTTCTGAAGGATAAAGGCGTAGAAAGCTGGACAGCCACATCTCCAGCCTCTGCCTCCCATGTCTGCAGGGAATTCCCTGGAAACCCACCTTGGGTTGGGACATGAAGTCACTTTGTGAGGTGAGGTACATGAGGGAAGGAGTTACCAGCAGGTGGCTTTGGTTTCTATGAAGTTGGCACTTATGGGTGGCAGCGTGGTTGTCCCTGAGATGAATCTGTATAGCATTGTATGTAAGGCTTCAAAAGTGTAGTGTCTTTTTCACAGAACTAGTTGGGGAGGGGAAAGGGGCAGAGAAGCAGAGGCAACAGGCCCTGGCAGGTCACTTGAGACCCAGACACAGCTCTGGGGCAAAAGGAGTCCATTCAGCCTGCTCCCACCCAGCTCTTCATGGATCCCAGATGTGGGCCATCTGCAAAAGCACCCAATTCTAGAACCCAAGGAGCTGGTGTTCTGGGACCAGAGAGTCTCAAGAGCCTTGGGTGGAGGTGCCCACGTGTTTTCTGCCTGCTTCTCAGACCTGGCCTTCTTCTGGTCCTCAGAGAACAGAATTTTTCCTTGAATGTAAAGTTCCAATCCCACTTCCATTCACAAAAATTATTCCAAGCTCTGGATTTTCGGTCTGGAAAAATCTCTCTGCCTTCTCCTGGCCAACTTTGAAGAACACCAGCTACAGTGTCCCTCAGCCATACTCTCACATTCTGCCGAGAGTTACTCGAAGTTGCTCTCCAGGTACTCAAAGCTGACCACAGTCCCAAAACATTAACCTGCATCTTGACCCTTTCCAGAGAGAAAGAGACCGTGTTCACATAACTTCTATTATCACATATCACTGTAATTGTTCTATTTCATAATAGTTATTCTTGTCCATCTCTCACTGTGCCTCATCTATGAATTAAACTTTATCATAATGTTGTAGGGAAAATGTAGTGTACACAGGATTTGGTACTATCGGAGGATTTGGGCATCCATTTGGGGCCTTGGGGGACTAGTATATATATTTTTTTAATCTGTGGTAATGGGGATTGAACCCATGGCCTTCACACTGAGCTATTCTCAGCCCTTTTTATTTCACATTTTGAGACAGGGTCTTGCTACATTGCCCAGGCTGGGTTTGAACCTGTGATCCTCCTGCCTTAGCCTCCCAGAGTTCTAGGATTATCTTCTAGAAGACCCAGAGCTACAAGAGGTGATTAACTCTAAAATGTGTGCTTTGGTGGCAGAAGATTATCCATTTTGTAGAGTCCACAAAGCCTGGTCTTGTCTCACCCTGGTAGAGACACAGGACACTCTTCCCCTCCCACTCCACAGCCAGCAGGACCAGCATTCAGTTGGTTGGGCCATCTTTTGCTTCCCATCCCAAAAGATGGAGGTCAAGGGCAAGTGGCCAACATCCTGACAGTACCTCTTCCTGCATCTCAAGAAGCACAGGGCATAGAATGTTCCAGAACAAGCTGGTGTGCTTGCTCCCTCCCTTACCCTGCCCACAGCCAGCCTCACCCATCTCCCCCACCTACGGCCTTCAGCAGTGATGCTAAACTGGGCCTTCAGAAGCTGTGAGCATCCACGCAGCAGAATCCCTACCATCAATGTAGCAGCTAAATATTGTAAGACTCCTAACTCCCCCATCTGTGTTTTGCCTCCCGAGAGGGAAAATAGTCTTCGCAGACATTCCCTTATCTGGCAGGCAA